>PVHY01001675.1:0-149135 GCA_004024945.1 Uropsilus gracilis
GGCATTTAATAGAATTTTTATGATGTTTCTTTATAATCCTTGCCAGATAATTCTAACATCTGATTCATTTCAGTGATTGGTCTATTGATTACCTTTTCTCATTAATACTCCAGTTTTGCCATAAAGATTTCCATTGCATTCTGTTATGTTGAGACTTCCAATGATACTGGATCTTATTTCTTTTTTTTTTTTTTTTAAATTAATCAGGATCCTCCCCTGAGTCCTTCCACCTGCTGGGCTCACTGATACTGCTGTGGTCAAGTGGGGCCTTCATTCACCTGGCCTATGTTAGATTGAAGAAGTGGAAGTTCATACATACCTTTCTGGCAAAAATGGGCCACCAACTTGTACAACTGTGTCTCTTCTTGAGGATTTGAGTTCAGTCCCGTGCTGTGAACTTACATCTGCAGGGAGGGAGAGTCAGAGCTGACTCACTCTGCTTTGTTGCAGTAGGATGGGAACAGAAGCTTGACCTCCCGCTGTCCCCACTGATACCACAGAACAGTAGGATTGTCAGCCAGCCTTACCTTTTTCACTTCCTTTTCTCTTGTTGACACTGGTGGGAATGGAAGCTCAGCACCCGGCTATTCCCAGAACCCTGGGCAGAGGAAGCAGCTGGTGACTATCTGTTGTACCACCTTACCTACTTCATTGAGTCTACATAGACCAGAGGCCCCTCTCTGAAACCCTCTGGCCTGGGATGTAGTTGGAGTAGAACCAGGAAGGCCTAAAGTCCTGATTTTTTACTACTTTTTTCCTCTCTTTTTGCTGTAATGGAGTGTGGGGATTAGTTTCCCACGGGTCTCACTGATAGCAGTAGGGGAAGAGGTTCATTGCCATTGAGAAAAACATTTCTTTTTCAGGCAACTATAAAATCGCTGCAGTAGACATAGGGTGGTTGACACAAAATTTAAACTTGCTCTTATCACCTTTTTCTTAATCTAGGTTTCTATATACACATATGTGTGAATTTATTATATTGACATTTATACTTTGCTTTACTTAAACTTTGAGAAATCTAAACAAGTTTTATTCACACCGTGCACATCTAAGACAAACTCCATTTATTATCTTTCACTTCCTTCCACACTGATACTAGACAGGATTTCAGGCTAAAGTCCTTGGCTATAGGGCATACTTTTTTACTTTTTTTATTGCTTCTTTCTGTGGATGTATACAGTGAGTAGACGTTGACAGTGTTTTTAACATTGGTATACATAATATTTACATGAGTTTCCTCGTTACTAGATCACTGAGGTTATAGAGAGTGATATGTATTCAACAACATTGATAGACCTATGCATACATGTATAGCTTTTATTGCCAGCATAACATTGAAGGCCCTCAGTGTATATTATGTTGTTGCTATAGCAACATGGTTGCCAAAATAAGATGTGGTTTTTCTTCTTTTTAAAGGAGCTCTTTTTCCCACAAGCTTTTTAATCAGCACTGTAGAGTTTTGGCCCTAGACATTTATTATTATTTCTATCTTTCCACCTTGAATTTTCCTTCCTTAAAATTAATTATTTATCATTCTAACATAAAATGTGGTTTTTATTGGACTAAACCCTAGAGGGAATGATAAGAATGAATGAAGGGAAATAATGCATGATATTGATTAAACAGTAGAGTGGATGCTGTTACCTAGCCCCTGACCTTGCCTCATACTCTCTTTGTATCTTTATTTCTTTATCTATAAAACAGTTACTGAGATGACTACTTTACAGGGATGATATCCATGCTGCTCTCTGCCAGGCAGGAATTCAATTTTGTTCACTTTTTCATCTTTTTTCCCCTTTCCATCCATGTTTGTTAGTTATGTTTAATAGCCTAGGGTTTTTTTTTCACTTGTAGATATCATCATACTCCTACCTACCTTGATATCTAAACATTGCCTTATACCACAAGGGAAATTTTTGCCAATAGGAAATATCTCAACCTCAGCTTCACCATAAGCATTAATTCTAGTTTCATTGGGCTTTTAAGATGAACACCTAGCCAAATTTTGACTAGTTACACAGCCTGTGTGTCTGCTCAGTGGTTTGGAGATTTTATAGAATGCATTGCTTTAGAGCTTAGTTGTTACTTTTATTTATTATATTCCTTCTGTTTCCAAAAATAAAAATAAAGGTCTTAAAAGGATACAATAGAGCTAGCAACATGGGGGTGGAGGGTGGGGGTCAATAGGGGAAGAAACAGAAATATTTGATAAAAACCAAGAGATCAAATATGTCAGCTCTGGGGGTTGACCGTAAAGTACAACTATCCTCCACACAATTTTACCGGAGCCTCAGGAATTTCTGTTTTCATAACACTGGAGTAGGGATTCGGGAAGTTGGTTTTATTTATTTGTCTTTTAGCAAAGCTGATTTAGCTCAAGAAGAAATCTATACAAGTCTTCTGGTGCTAGTTCAGGGCAGCAGGGAGGTCCCCGCAAGAATCTGTGCCACTTGTGTACCTGCAGCCTGTCCTGAAGGGCTGTGGGGACTTCTTCCTCTCCCCCAATGCTGCTGTTCCACTTGGTGGCACTGAGTGATTCTAAAGAACACAGCCCTGGTCTGCCCTTCAGTTTGCTTTCTTTCCATCCTCATCTCTCCACATAACTCTTTTATTTATGTATTTATGTATTTATTTATTTATTTATTTATTTATTTGCTTGTTTATATATAGATTTCACAACATTGTAATCCCAGGGATTTACTCCCCCACTCTTCCCTCCCTTCCCCCCCTTTCCCTCCTGCTCAACGTTGTGCGCTTCAGTTTGGTGCTTAGCTTGTTTTGACTTTTCCACAAGGCTTTTGTTTATTTTTTCACTATATCCCATATATTAGTGAAACCATTTGGTTTCTGTCTTTTTCTTTATGACTTGTTTCTGCTAATATGATTTCTTTTAAGTACATCCATGTTGTTATAAAATCGTCGAATTTGTCATTTTTAATTGATGAGTAATATTCCATCGTGTATATATACATTTTTTTCATCCAGTCATCTGTTTTGGGGCATTTAGGTTGCTTCCATGACCTTGAAATTATAAATTGTGCTGCAGTAAACATCCGAGCACAGGTGTCCCTTTGTACCCATATTGAGGTCTCTTTTGAGTAGATTCCCAAGAGAGCAATTGCTGGGTCAAATGGTAGTTCCATTTTCATTAACTTGAGGGTCTTCCACACAGCTTTCCATAGTGGTTGGACTAGTTTACATTCCCACCAGCAGTGTAGTAGTGTTCTTTTCTCTCCACATCCTCGCCAGCAATTCTTGTTGCTCGTTCTTTGGATGTGGGCCATTCTTACTGGTGGAAGGTGGTATCTCATTGTGGTTTTGATTTGCATTTCCCTTATTACTAGTGACGTTGAGCAATTTTTCATGTGCCTGTTGGCCATTTGTATTTCCTCTTTGGAGAAGTGTCTTTTTAGTTCTTCTCCCCATTTTTTGATTGGGCTTTTTGTTTTGCTTTTGTTTAGTTGTCCACACAACTCTTGACCACTTCACTTTCCACCAAGCTGAACAGACAAGTCACATCATTTATTTTAGCTTAGGAATAGCAAGATTTTTATTTATTGAAGATTTGAATTAGTGCATCTTAAAAAAAAAGTGTCTAGTTTGATTGCATTGCAGATTCTTTACATACTATTCACACATTTCAAAATGGGAACAATTTCAACTTGTTCAGTTGGAGAAAAGTGAATTAACTCACTGAGTGAGGTATAATCATCAACTCCTTGTCTTCTATTTAATGGATGGCTAAGCAAACAAAAAGAGATTAAATAACCATGCTCATACAGCTGATTAAATTCTTTATCTTTCTCTATTCCCTGATATCATGATTATCACCAAAACCAAAAACATCTGGCTAAGGCAAGCTATGGCATGAAAATACTGTTCTGTTCACTGTCACTGGAAACCTGTTCTGACGGTACAGGCCACACAAATTCTTGAGCAAATTCTTGTCCTGCTAGACTGAATAAAATCAGTTGTACAAAAGACCACCCAATACTAGCAAGAAATGGGGGCTGGTTGAAGTCTTAGAACTGTGAGGGAAGTTTGAGGACTATAAAAAAGTCCACAAGGAACCTTCACGTGTAACTGGTTTTATTTTAAAGTACACTGAAAATATACTGAGAATGAAAAATTCTTTCCATCAATCAAAGTGTCTTCTCATCTGAAATTACTGACTTTGGGTATTCATTCTTTGTTTACAGTTTCCTCACTTTCTAACTTCAGCAGTTTCATTAAGGCCTAACACTTTTACCTCTTTTCTGGCTCTTTTTGTTATCACTTCTTGTCCTATTAAGTTTAGATTCCATGGTCTGTGATGTTAAACACTCCACTCACAGTATCTTAAAGTCCATTGTCCCATAACCTTTTATCTTATCAACCTGGAAAAGCCCTAATATGGATGACTCCAAACTTTTTGTGCTATTGGTCTTACTACTAGGAATTTAATTCTACCTGCTGTATACCCTCTTTTACCTTCTCTTTCTCTATAAATTCCTCCTCTCCAAAATCATTTCCTTAAGACTTGCCAAACAAATGACCGTTTCCTTCAATCTGAGAGTTAATAGTCTTCTTCTTTAGTTCTCTTTCATATTCATTCTAGTCTTATCAAGTAATTATCAATACTCACTGTTTCCATGTTCTCACACCTACCTCAGCTCATTGTAATCTGACTTTACTCATCATCATTTCAAAGAATATGTTTTCATTCAGGTCACTGCTCACTTCCATCTGAAAATACAATAGTTCTTCTTTATCCTTCTTAGCAGCACTGACACATTGAACTCCTTCAACCGAGAGCTCTTTTATTCCCATGATTCCTGTTTCAATATTGGTGTGATCTTTCATGATACCCATTACTTTGCTTTATTCTCTCCTGGCATCTTCGTTTGCTCCTGCTCTGTCAAAACTTAAGCCTTTTAGGGCCCTATCCATACCTTGGTTATGTTTTTGTCGTGTACTCTCCCTCTAGTTTCCATTTCATCTTACCCAGCTCTAAGACTTCCATCCCTCCTAGAGTTTTTGAATCTCCAGTTCCACTTAAAACTTTTTTGAGCTCCTGACTATTAATCTGTTCAACTATCTACTACCATTACCATCACTATCTCATTCATGATAGGTTTCAGCTATGTCCCAGAGTGAACTGCTCCAACTCCTTCCATACCTGCTTCTCCTGTGGTCTTAAGCTTAGAAAATGTAACCCCATCATCATTGTGATCAATACTAAGGTGGTACTGAGCTCAGCAATCAGATAATTTAGGTTTGAATCTTGACCACACAGTTATCAGTGGTATGGACTTGGGTCAGTTACATAAGTACTCTTTGCTTCAATTTCCTAGTCTGTGAAATGGGAACAATAATAATATCACCTGGTTATTTTATTCTAACTATTAAAATAGTTTAAATAGAGTTGTGATGAAGTATTCACATGTATATATATGTAACATAAATGTAAATATGTGTGTATATATATGATGTATGTATACATATGCATTTAATAAAAATATGTGAATTATCTCCTAAACTCTGTTGTTATCTATCCTGGCCATCATCCTTGATGTTTCTTGTTATTATCTGTCTCCTGAATTTATCTGGAACCTGTCCATATTTCTCAACTCATAGAACCACTATCCATGTTCATTCTTCATTTGGACACTAACAATAACCTGTTGCCCATTTCTAGTCCATTCTTTACTCTGTACTCTGGGTGATTATATCAAGATACATATATCTAAGCATTGGATTCTGCCACTTTACCTGTTACAGGTTAGCACTGCCCTAAAGTAAAATCTAAATTCCTCTCTATCATTTGAAACGTTGTATATTATTTGGCTTCTGATTATCCTTCTGGCCCACCTCTCTTTATTCTAGCCCTCTTACACTTTCAGCTCCTAAAAGGAACCATACTTGCAGCTCTGGCCCTTTGAACCATACTATACCTTTTGCTGGGGACTCTTCTCTCTCCATCTTCTGTTACTTCCTTTTGCAGGGTTGGGCTGTCAGGTTCAGTTAGACTCAGATAACACCCAGCAGGTTAGGTGCTGGTTAACTGGTGGCCCCTTAGTACAGAACTTTTTAAAATGAGCAGAAAGTGCGTTGGACCCATAAGATGATGGAAGTGCGCTGGTGTATTCCTTTCCCCCTTGATGGAATCCCAGGAAATTTTTCTTTCAGTATTTACTAAGAGAACCTAGTTGAGCTGATGGAGGTAAATCTCCTAATATTGTGTGGGATCCCCAGAATGTTACTGTTCACAGTAAGTTGCCAGCAATTTGTCAAGTGTACTTCAGTTTTTCCTACACTCAATAATTCTTGAAAAGTAGGCTTAAACTGATACCCTCCTAGGACTATAAAGGAAGAGCCCATCATTTTGATATACTTTGAGTTAATACAAAACTCTGTGAGGCTATTTTCATTTCAGTATGTTTGTAATGTTTTCTTTTTTTCCTAGCCAAAATGACCCATTTCTTTGTGGTTAGATTATTTTGATTTTCAGGATCCTTTTTTTGTGATTTTGCCTCCAAGTTACTCTGTCCCACAACGATTTCCTTTTGGTGTTGTATAACACTTATATATTTTTAGAAAAATCACCAGCAGTTGAGTATGTGCTGTAGTGCTTCTATTTGTTAGTGTTTGTTCTTAAGTCTTACCTTTTTAATATGTCAAAGTCTTTGAGAATAGTAACTGTCTTTTTCTTTTCTCATACCATAGGACCCTGTACAGTGGGTTCCTGGTTGGTGTCTGCTAATTTGATAAATGATTGAAACCAATGAAATTAATCATGAAGTCAAGATTACCATATTACATTTCACTTTGATTTTACCACTGTACATAACATGGGAATGATTATATACCTCCTGGAAGGTACTCAAACTGATGTGTTGTTCTGTATTATAGAAGTTATATGCATGCCAAGAAAGGAGAAAAGGAACCATATATCTCTTGCTGCCACCCCTGTTTTCTATTAAGAGTAAATACATGTAGATGGCTCTCATCCATGAATTGCATCATTTACTCTGGCTTTTAATATGCCTTCTGGCATTTCAGTTTCTGTTCACAGCAGGCAACCTCACTCATGGTGAATATAATATTTGTACCCAGGTAAATGCTTAGAGAGTTGTAAAAGATAGTCTTGCTTTGCTTCTACATGTTTTCAGATAAATGTCAAGGACATATTGAAAAGTGTATCATTCTATATAATTTAAAATATTGAATCATAGTAAATTCCTAGAACTTATATTCCATTTTTCTACTAATGGACATGAGCTTTTATACTGAATTTTGTCACTTGTGGTTGATTGCTACTGGGTCTTGGTATCATCTGGGATGTGATATGTGGGGTGTGTTTGGCCTGCTGCCAACTGAGAGGCACCTGAGGATTACCTGTGCTAGGGCTCAGACAGAGGGGGCAGGGAAATAGGAACAATGGAGAGCAGGGGTATAGTGTCACAAGGAGAAGCATGCAAGAAGAGAAATGCATATTTAAATGTGGTGCTAGCTTTCAGTTAATCAAGGTTTGGAGGAGGAGAAAATTATTTTACTTTGTGATAATTATACATTTTTATTGTGTCAATAATTATGAGCTAGCAAGCCATTTTCAAAGCATTTTTCCCTTTCAGAACAATTTGTATTCAAAGAATCATACTGTACATGATATGAAGGTAAAAGAAAGTAATTTTTCACAGGGAATTTTTTTCACAAAATGGTAAGTTGTTTTTTTTTTTTTAGAGAGAGAAATGTGTTCATAAATATGGATGTTTTATATGTTTTGTGTGACCATTAGAATGGGTACCTTGAATTTTGAATTGTGTTTTAAAAACATTTGCCTGAGTAACTTATATACCCTTCTTTATTGGTATTGATGAATATCCCCTGGTAACTGCTCAGAGGAGGAAGCTTATATATATGATCTTTTCAATTTTAAAACTATTGCTTATTTGTTAAAAATTTAAATTAAAAATGGAACATAATCATTGTGTAAAAGTGCTGGGATCAGGAAATCCTATGTCCTTTTACCCTCACTGTTTAAAAAAAAAAATCCATAAATGCTTAGGTTAACTCATTCATTTATTCATGAATTACATAATTTTATAACTTTTTTCCAGATAGTCTATCTTGAGAAAGATACTTGAATATTCATCTCTATAGACTTCATATCATTGTTATTATTTTCACAAATTCAAAAGAGTTGTTCAATCCATAGTCTATCATTAAATATAATGATACAAATACAGTATAGCCGAAGACATAGTGATATCATCACGGGATATATAAAGAATGTCTTTTGTCAGTGGGCGATTCTGAGAGTAGTAATCTCAGTTCATGTATCTTTTCAGCCTGTATATGAACTATTCAACTGTCTGTGATTGCATAAGAGAAGGTTGGAGAAGGTAGCAGAGTTATGACTGGCAAAAGGATTGGGACAGGAAGGGACAAAGCAAGCAAGCAAGCAAACAAAAAAACCCAGCAAAGCTGTTGGTCAACACTGTTGTTAAAAAACAGATGTACACTTGGGAGACATCATAATAGTTGTGGCCAACTGAAAAACAGAATATATGTCAGACTCAAGCTTCGGTTGTAAGTAGAACTGCCAAGTCAGAGAACTAATGCCAAATTCACAGCTCTCTCACCGCTGCATGTACAAATCTGTGATTTAAACTTTTTGCATCTTTTTGTTAATAATTTTGTTCTTGTGAAACTTTTGTGAAAAATGAATAGCTTAAAAAATTAATTCAGAAGATTTTTTTCGAGAGGCACAGAGGAGAAACAAAAATAAAAAAGAACTGAATATGTGTTGTAAGACTGTCCAGTAGCTTTGGGGGTATGCTGATCTGAAGAAAAAGAGAGCTAATTAAATGTGCTACATTCTGCTGCTCCTTTTCTTTTGTTTCAGTTTTCTCTTTCTCTGACCTTCTGCTTCTAGGCTGTCTCTGTTTTTTAAGTTGTGTCTATTAAAAGCAACATTTTCTTGGAATATTTGCCACTACTGTTTTTCTCTGTCAAGCATAGCCTAGCGTTCGTAGGTCTTTCTCACCAATGCCACATTCAAAACACAAGTCTATGTTTTCTTTTGTCTCAACTTAATGAAAAGCTAACTAGGCTATCAACAGAAAAATATTATGGTTATGGCTTTGAAAAATTAACAATAGCAAAAACTGTTTTATAGCTGTTCTGAAAAGGAAAATTTTATTTTCTTATAAATGCACAATCAGACTTATTTGTCATCATGTTTTCTTTGGCTAGATATATTATTCACTTGTATCCTCCTATAGAAGAATAGGATGTAATTTTCTTCATTCCCTATTCTATTTTAAAGGAAACAGTTGGATATTGAATAAAACTCAGAATTGTAAACTAATGAGAAGCCATTCATTCAGAACCTAATTTATTATATTGACCTGTCATTTTCTTATACTTTTATGGTAGGGTAAACTATACTCAAGAACTTTCTAAGGTCAATAGCAGGAATTCTACTAGTTTATACATTTCACTTTTTTTTCTTTTTTTACATTTCACATAATGTTTTATTTGTCAGAGAGGAACAAAACAGCAACAATAACTACCCTTGTGCCTCTTCCCTCCAGTGCCTTTCTCTCTGCCCAAATCTGAAGTCAGTTTGGAGGCACTTAGGAGGAGATGAAAGCGATTTTGCTGTGGAAGCAAGCATATTAAGTAAGTGCTCTGGCGAGCATCGAATTTCTCTCCTAGGAGGGCAGGAACAGCACGCCAAGTACTTAGCATGCTGAAGACAGAGATTAGCTGGGCTTGATTTAGAAGACATGTTATGCCCATGAAAACAAAGTTTTGTGAGAATTACCACTAAACTCTTTCCCTCTGTGAACCCATAAATACTTATTTGGGAATATGTGTGAAGTTGGTCTTCAACTTCACCTTCTTCCTGTGTAAACATTGTGGTTTTTAACTGCCTTTCACTTCCCCTTCTAGTCAAAGCCATCTCTCCTCAATTCCTATCAATCTCTATTACATATTCATTTAATCAAAGCAGAGTTAAAAGTGTAATTCATAAATAAAAATCCTTCTAAAATAATAGGTTAAGAACAATCAAAAACACAAAATTAGAGTCAGCTACACAGTAAATAGCAGATAAAAGTAAAACTGCCTGGGTTCAGATCTCAGCTCAGTCATTTGCTGGGTGTGTGGTTTTGTTGCTTTGCTTTACTTTCTGCCTTCCCAGCTCTCTCTTCATCTGTCAGAGAAAACAGATGAAAGTGGATCTACTTCACTGGAATATCATGATGTTTGGATATGATAGCTCATGTAAATTGTTAAGCACATCCCTGCCACTTGGTGAATGCTTAGTAGAATTAATAGTCAAAATGTTGTCATTCTTACAAAACTTTTAATAACTGTAGGAAAATATGATTTTGACAGACATTTGAAAATCAGTGAATGCCAACATATAGGTAACATGCTAACCTAAGTAATTTATTTAAACGCCAAAATGAAAAGAAATTTGAGAAATTATAGCATAATAGATTAAATGGATATGTATGGTATACACTGTATGACCTCACAAGTCTTTATCAAGAGCAATCTAAATTAATAACTATCTACATGATAGAATATTTTATAAATGCTTGGTTTTAATTCATTTTAATGTCATAATTAATAAAACCGGGAAAACAGTGCATTCATTTAATAATTCATAGATTTGCTTCAGTGACCCCCTCAAATTGAATGTTATAAATATTTTATAATTAAATAATTTATTAAATTATTTCTGAGAGGTGAGAATTCTATCACTGAACCACCAGTGCTTCCCTTATTATTTCTGAATGCATTTATATTCAAGTCTTTTTTTTTCTGAAGTTTGCAAACAGGTATTATAAGTATTTCTATCATAAATAATTCAAACAAACCTCAACCCAGCCTTTTTTCCACAACCCTCAGAAATCCCCTGTTAGTCTATTTGGGATCAAATTGTAATATAGCATTATTCTAATCAGACAACTCTTGAGACCTTGTGTGCTACTAATTGCAATTAGCATGATCCACCCACCCCAGAGTAACACTGTACCAACTCTGCCTTGGCAGTAGAGGGGCTAAGAAGGGAGGCAGTGACCTTGAATATGGCAGTTGTTTTCTAAAGCTATGTTTCTTTTTAAGGATGAGGAATGAAGTATTTATAGGAAATTAGAGAAACAGCTTAGTGTTTATTTGCACTGTTACATTTCAGGAGAATAATAAATTTGGGGGAATATAGTCCACTTAAGACTAAGAAGAAATTATGTATGTTTGTCTTTGGATGTTACTTGACTCTGCTCTAAATATATTACTAATACTACAGTCCAGACCCAATGCTAATACATAAGAATGGAAGAATGGAAAAATTTTGAATCTTTTTAGTTTGAAGGAGGGAGTGAAAGGTCTTAAAAGCACAGTTAGGAGAAGCATATGGTGATCATATATGGCATGCAGCAGAAGATTTGTTCTCAGGGATCAGTTTGAGGGCCAGGCTGTCATTTGAGAGAATAGTTAGAGAAAGGGTAATTATCACACCCCTGAACTCAGCTGAGCACCATTCAGATTCTTATGACAAAAACAATGCATCTTTAAAAGTCCATTGCAATGAAAAGAAAAGAGATTTAGAATCTAAGAGTTTTACAATCAAAATACATTATTTTTCTATAAATAGTTTTACAGAAATTTTTAATTCTGTTTTATAGATATTTTGCTACTGCAGGATAAAAACAATTAACTTGATTTGACAAAGGTAGAGACATATACTTAGATTTCATTGGACAGCATTTAAGACTGTACTATAGTTGGTTTTCTAGAATTTTTTTTTTTTATGTCCTAACCACTGATATTTAGAAAGGAAGCAAGGTCAATCAACAACCAGCTTTTTAAACAGAGTAGCTGTAAGTTCTTGTACTCAGACAGCAACATCTTTTCCTCCTAAATGCTAGGTGCTGGTACCTACAGAGATCACCTTGCCACTAATAGCAGTCTTCCAATTGCAAAGCACATTCCCTAGTATTATTAAAACTCATTGTTAGAAAAGTACCAGAATTATATTTATAGTTCATATATATATATTTCCAAAATCATTTAATTTTGCAGTTTGATATCCCGATATAAAAAAATCTTAACATCTTACTGTAAGCATTCTTCTGTTAAAATTAAAATTAATGACTAATATTGCATTGAATAAATCAGTTCATCATTTTCTTACTGAATGTTTGTATTACTCTCAAATTTGCCACATATTGTAGTGATTGCTTTCTTCAAAATCAAAACAAGCAATAATTTTTCTACATTTAGATCAGTATCATTTAACTGAATCCCAGTAGTGGAACTCCTGAGTCAAAGAATATAAACATTTTAAAGCTTTTTAATCCATACATCCCAAATGCATCACAAAAACAATCTATAAACATTATACACCCATGAATGATATAAGAGAATGCTGTTTCATTTCTTGGGGACATGGAGAATTTCCCCCACCCCATCTGGGTTCTCCTAAGGCTAGATGGATAAATTAACATCAGACAGATTAGTAGGAAAAAAGGCCAAAATTTAATAGCATGTATATGGATAATTCACATGACTGTAAATTCCAAAGGAGTAATAGGCAGACCAGGATATTTATCCTGTATTTAGAACTGGAGCATCAAGGGGTGGGGAGGGGTACTTTACATAACAGCCAAGAGTGGTTATTTCATCCTTACTCCAAGCATAAAGAGACTTAGAAAATTTTCACTAACAAATCTACAACTGTATGATACACTTCCTCCCCCTACAAAAAAAATAAATTCTTCTAGGGCCCAAAGAGCAAGCAGTGATTGCATCTCTTAGGGCAGCAGATTAAGACGTGGCAGTCTCTTCTTTGATTGGGGAAGGGTGAAGGACTTAGGTAATGACAGAATCTTTTCCTCAAGGGATTTCTTTACTCTTAGAGCTGCATGCCAGAATGTGGGGCATTGGAAAAGACTGGTTGGGAGACTTTTGGGTGATCTGATTTGGAAACCTTCACATTATTACTTGCCAATAGTCAATATATACATTTTTGTTAAATCATTGTTATTTATTAAATTAAAACATTGTTTCAGCAAAATGTTAAAGTGAGGTCTTTGATTAAATGAAAAATTGAATAACAAAAATTAAAAAAATATTGTTTCAATGTTCATTTCTTTGAATTTTAGTGATGTACTCACTTTTCAGTTTTTACTCAATATTTTCTCTGAATTGCCTATTTATTTCCTTTTGCTTGTTTAACTGTTTGTTTGCAATTCTTAATGGTTAATAGGAAGCTTTCTATTTTCTAATTAGCTCTTAGTCATTAATTTTTTAAAAATCATGCTTATTGAGTAAAGTAGGTTTGCAACTTTGTATGTATTCCAGGGGTTATAGTTTCAAACCTTTTCTTCTAAATCTTACTCTATTTCATTTAACTGTGTCATACAGTTTTTGTTGTATAGGTTCTTCACCTCCTTTGTTAACTCAGGTTTTCTTTTTTGTTGCAGTTATGAATATGATTGTTTTCTGGATTTCTTTTTCTTCAAACTTTGTTATTTTCACATAGAAATGCAACTGATTTTTGCAGAGTGATTTACTATTTCAATTTTTAGCAGAGTATTTAGGGTTTTCCATGAGTATTATGATGCCATCTGCAAACAATGAAAAGCTTACTTTTTCTTTCCCAATTTGTATTCCTTTTATAGCTCTCTCTTCCCTGGTTGCTTTAGTGAGGACTTCAATGCTATGTTGAATAGTAGTGGTGAAAGTGGACATATTCATCTCATATCAGATCTTAGGTGAAAAGCTCTCAATGTTTCACCATTTATTTTGGGTATTCAACCATCCCTGTGTTCCTGGAATAATTCTACTTGGTCATGATGTTTAATCCTTTTGATGCATTCTTGAATTTAGTTTACTAAGATTTTGTTGAGAAGTTTTTCTTCTATGCTATCAGAGAATTGGTCTATAATTCTCTCTCCCTTTTTCGGGGTCTTGTTTTGGTAATAGAGTTTAGAAATTTTCCCTCTTTCTCTATTTCTTGCAAGAGTAGACTATATATTGATTCCTACTTGAAGGTTTGGTAGAAGTCACTACTAAAATCATCTGGGCCTAGATTTTTGTTCTTTTGGAGACTTTTAATTACTGTTTCATTTCCCTTGCTGATTTATCTGCTCAGATTTTATTTCCTTCTGGTTTGTCTTAGGGTTATAGATTATGAAGAATTTCTACATTTCATCTAAATTATTCAGTTTGTTGTCATGTAGGTGCTCAGTAATTTCTTACGATCTGTGTATGTCATATCTATTGTAATTTCTCCTCTTTGATTTCTAATTCTTTTAAGTAATTTTTTCTCCTTAATGAGTTTACCTAGAGGCTTGCCTATATTCTTGATTTCTGTTTTGTTTTTAAAGAATTAGACTTGGGTTTTATTGTTCCTTGGATGCCTTTTTTGATTTCTTTTTTATTTTTGAGACTAGATCTCACAATTTTTCCTCGTGGAACCACAGGCTCAAGTTACCCATGGTTCGACAGACTCAAGCAATCCCCAGCCTCAGGGTCCCAGGTAGCTGGGATTACAGGCATATGCCACCATGCCCAGCTATTTTTGGGGGACTAAATCTCGCTGTGTTGCCCTGGGTAGGACAACTGTGACAGAACTGTGAACCCCAGACCCCACCATGACTCCATAAGCTGTCATTTACAGTCACGCGCCACCGTGCCTGGCTCTTTTTGATTTCTAATTCATTTATTTCTGCTTTGATTCTTATTCTTTCCTTGTGTTGGTTTTTTGGTTATATTTGTTCTTCTCTTTCCAGTATTTTGATGTAAGAGGTAAAGTTATTTGGGGAAGGACAGAGAGCAGGTAGATGAATATGAATGAATATGGATATATGGTAGCAGAGATAATGGCTTGTTATTATTAAAGGGTCGAGATACCTGCCCACTAGTTAGTAGGAATCAAGTTATTAAGGTGTGTATTTGTGACCTGTGTACCAAAAGCATGCTGGTAA
The DNA here is from genome assembly GCA_004024945.1 of Uropsilus gracilis. NCBI lineage: Eukaryota > Metazoa > Chordata > Mammalia > Eulipotyphla > Talpidae > Uropsilus > Uropsilus gracilis. Next base: position 14,988 of record PVHY01001675.1, read on the forward strand.
CATACAAGATAACGACTCTTTTTCATAAAATCGAAGCTACATTACAAAAGGATATATTTTAGTAACTAAGAACTCTCAATGGCAAGATAAGAGTAAGTAGTGTCACTAATTTTCTAGATTAAAAACAGACTTCCACTAGAGGAAATTAAGTATTTATTTCACAAATAAGTTTTTAAAGTATTGCTGTTTTTCTAAACACTTCTATGTTGGTGTGTTAGTGACATTTCTGGTCCCATGCCTTCTCCAGTTTGTATTCTTGAAATTATCATGATAATAGGTTTTAAAAGTTAAGTTTCTGGTTCTAGGATTTAATAATATGATTATGACTTTCTTTTTTTCCCCTGCAAAATAAGAATTGATTCTGTTTTAGCAAATTGTTTATGATTTATCTACCTGGGCTCTTCACCCACTATTCACTATTTTCTTGAAAGATAATTTAGAGAGTAGTCATTCTAAAGGAGCAGTTACAGAAATTACTTCTTATAATCAGCAGCTATATGTAAACTTTTGAATTCCATTTCCTAAGAACGCTTGAAATACTATCTTCTTTTCAATGACTTCTTTGTTGCAGTACTATTTTCCCCCAAGCTTAGATACCTTTGTTTGTCTTGTAGGATGCAATCCTGAAAACCTGCACTCATTTTTCAGATCCTAAACTTCCCCATCTGTTACCTGAAATTATTACAAAACCATTTTGAGGGAACTAGTAAAAATAAATCCCTAGAACTAGGAGTTCGATTTTTTTTATAAGAAGTATAGGTGATAGGTGGTATACCCCCAGGGATGTTTCAATTTTCTTGTGCTTGATTATAGAGTAGAGGAAAACGAAAGGGAATTTTAAAGTATTTTTCTTTAGAATATTTTCTTCATGATAAAATACATAATGAAAATGAAAATATTTAAGAATTCTACAGTATCTTTTTCAGCTGTTTTATAAGTGTGTGGCACACAATCCATTTCAATCAGGTGGGCAAAAGGGAAAACTGGGAAATAGATATGTGTAATAAATGAGTTTTCTCATGGTTCCCTGATAAGATGGTTATAATACAAACATTTAACTCCCAGTACAGAACTTTCTCATTTAGAACATGCTGTTAGTCCCTATATTTTCAGAAACATCCTTTGACTAAACAACAGTATGTCCTCACATCAACACAGCGTTCACATTCTGTGTAGAGTTATGACTGTTAGGGAAAACCATGTTCTGCGTAGCACATGCTGGATTGCAATATTTTGTCAATTATTTATAAACGTATACAATATACACAGTAAACATGAGCATTACTGCTTTTCCATGTATGTCATTTTAAATCATACTAGTTTGGTTTGAAAGAAGTGAGATGGACTTAGCATAGCCTGTACTGAATAAGTGAATGTGACCTAACTTCTCAGGGATTATTGTCAAAGGACTTGAGATGCTATTAATATGTAGCATTCATTTTGAGATATATTTTTTAATATATAAAAATGAAAGTCTTTTGTAAAAAGATACATTTTATTTAACATAACAGTATATCACAAATTTAAATCTTCTAATATTTCTGGACTTTCCCCCATGTACCAACCTTTGATGTACCTGTATATACTTGAGATTATGTAGTTTTTAAATTTTGATTTTACTTTATAAATTTCTATCAAAGTATACCATGTAGAGAGAAAATACACAAATAATGTGTATAGCTAAATTAAATTTCATAACTCTCCTATGTAATCAGCACCCAAATCATGAAATATGACTTTTACATCCCCCTAGAAGTTCTCTTGTACCTCACTGACCAGTCAGTCACCTAAAGAAAACTATTGTCTTGATTTCTAACATTATAAATTAATTTTGAATTGATTATACTAACTTAATATTATATGAAATAATACATGAAATCACATGACATATCTTTTCATCTGATTTCCTTCACTCAACATCATTTTTTATGAGATATATTCATGCTGTGGGTAGCAACTATTTGTTCATTCTTATTGCTATTCAGTTTTCCATGGCATCAATACACCACAATGGATTTATCTATTCTACTGTGGGTGGACATTTGGGCTGCTTCCAGTTTGGAGCTATTACAATTAGTGCTGTCATGAACATTCTTGTGCATGCCTTTTCGTGAATATATACACACAATTCTGTGGAGAATGTTCTAGTTGTGGAAATTTGGAGTCATGGTGTTAATACATCTTACCAGTTTTGATAAATTTTGCTATTGGTTGTATTTATTTACATTCCCAAAGGGAGTGTTTTGAAACACTTATTAATCTGCAAGTTATAGCTGTTTTTTATTTTCCATGAGCCTAAGTATTCTTTCCATGCCAGGACCTAGAGATCTACTTTATTCCCTTTGCATTTTTTTTTTATAGAATTCCATAGGACCGTAGACTTTTTGATTATTTCTTTAATATTGATATAAAAGTTATTTTCTTTTTCCTGCTAAAAATATAATTTCTAAAACTTGAAATACACCATTTTGTAAAAAAATTTATACTACATGTACAGATTAGTCATTGTATATTCTTTTCTATACAATGTCATTGTACATATAGTTATTATATGATTCTTTTTTAACTTTTTATTTTGAAATAATTTTAGATTTATAGAAAGTCAAAAAAATAGTTCTTCACAGTAAAGTTATTATCTTTCCCTTTGCAATTAATAAGTATATTAATTACTTAACTAAGTAATTCTTTGAGACTTTTCCATTAGTTTCTCTTCAAACTTTTGTCGCTTTTTAAACAATCATCAGTAGACTTTGGAACAGTTTGGACTTTGCTCTTTTAATAATGGTCTAATGATTATCATTAATTGGCATCTTTTTGTGAGCAGGAGCTATTCTCACCCTTTTATCTGTTTAATTATTTATTAATGTCAGTATTAATATCACTTATTTTGGTGGGTTATCTTTAATGCTATCGTTACTTTTTATGTTTAACGACTGCAGTTTGGGCCATTGTATTTCATCCTTTAATACCCTTGTCTTCCTTTGAATGCTTCCTTGATTTCAAGCACCACAGAATGTTCTAGATTCAGCTAAAATTTCCCCTGCCACAACCAGTTTTCCAATACACCCTAACGTGTTGGTGAGTGGTATTTAGGAACCAAGAACTGGGCATTGGATGTGCTTCATTGCACTGGAATTGTGTTGTTTGTGAGCAGTCATTGTTTCTGTCATTCGTACCTCTCTAGGATCATGACATTTAGGCAACTGATTCATTATTTCATTAAATAAATGCTTATGAGGCAATAATTGTTCCTCTGAATATTTTGACTTTATAGTGTTTCCATTATCACTTATATCTAAGTAGTTTATAATTTCCATTTTTATTTCCTATTTGATCCAAGGTTTATTAGATGTATGTTTACATTTTCATGTCTATAGATTTTTTGATTGCTTTTTCTTGGTTACTTTTTTTATAAAATTTTATAGTGGACATTGAATGTGGGTATTTTAGTTTTTCTTCTTTTTAAGATTATGTTATAATTTTACTTGTGATTGATTAGCCAGTCAGTGTTTGTAATTACCCTATGTGTTTGTGGAAAAAATGACTCCAATGATATCCACAGTCAAATTTTTAAATTATGCTATCCAAAACCTAAATACTTTTGCCTACTTATCATGTCACTGTGACCTTTACATTTCTGTGAGAAATGTCTTAATACTTCCCATTCTGATTATTAATTTGTTCTTATTGTATTTTAACAGTCCAAACAATATTTTGAGGCTATTTTTAAGTAGACTGGAGTCTATCTCTCTCTCTCTCTCTCTGTAATGCAAACAGGGAGATTATATGAAAGTTGACTTAATGGAACAATGAAATTTACCTGCCATGACCCAAGTACTTCCCTTGCTTATTTCTGACAATTTTGGCAAGGAAACATATTAGATAAGCAGGAGATTGGGGAAGTCTCCTCAGGAAGAACGAGTGGAAAGGAATGATTTGTAGATACTATCAAAACAGCTGATTCCCCATTTGACCTCCCCACAGTGAAGCCCACATATACATATACAAGCTTACAGACAGCATTTCAGTGTTTCATTCATTAGTGTTTCAAGGAGAAACTGGTTAAATAAGTACTCATTAATACAGATTTAAAAATTAACCAAGATTTCATCATGTGTTTCATTTGTCTTTTTCTTAAAACTGTTTGCTGAAGTAACAGGTTGCAAATGCTATGTTGCATGCCGTTTTTCAGTCCTATTTACTTCAGTGTGATATACCATTTTCTTAAAGATCAGTAGTATTATTATCCTCATATTAGTACGGCTCCTCAATATGCCGTAAGCATGCTGTAAGCAAATTTCCTCAATTTTTAAGTAAAAATTATTTTGTTTGTTTGAATCTGGTTCTATATAAGGCCCATGTCTCACATTTGAGCGTCACTTTTCTTATTCTTTTTTTTATCTTAAAAGCACCAATTTTTCTCCCTTTGTAGAAAGAAACCCAGTTGTCTTTTACATACCTCGTTCTTAAAAATGAATAGGCAACAAAGGATCTCCAGATCTTTGAGGAAAACTTCACATATGAAAGACAAAAAAGTAATACAAGGGAAAAAAAATCTCAAAAGAAACAGAAACAGAGCAATGAGCTGAAGAGAACTTTAAAAACATATAATTGATATGTTCAAAGAAACCAGAACAAAGAATCCAAGAAACAAGAACAAGAGTCGTAAAAAGAAGACCTCTTGAAGAAAAAAACATAATTCTTGGTAACTAAAATGTGGCAAAAGATTTTTAAAAATTTAGTAGATGGGGTGGAAGATAATGAGGGTAGAACAAAATGTCAAAAATCGTAAAGAAAGGGCGAAAAAAAATAGGCAACCTCTCTATATGATCCCATATCCAAAAAAATAGAAAGATATTTCAGAAAGAAAATAGAGGAAAATGAAGAAGTACTCTTTAGGGAGAAGAGTTCTGATTCTTTAGTTCTGAAACTAAAGAACATCTATTTCCAGTACAAATGTTCACCATATCCCCAGCACATGGGATGACAGAAGACTAACATGATTTATTAGAGTTGAATTTAAGAATCAAGGTGAAAACAGAACATTTTAATCCTCTGAAGCAGGATTTGGAGGGGGAGCAAATGCCATATGTCATACAAGAAAGTAGGAATTTGAATGTCCTTGGACTTCGCAGAAGCAGCAGTGAACATGAGGAACACAGTGAAGCGGTGTTCTAATTTTCAAATGAGTATCTCTCTCATTTATGATTTTATATCTGGACAAACCATCCGATCTGAAATTAAAATAGACATTTCAGGTGTTCACAGCTTTAAATTTGTCCTCTACACGAAAAGCTCGTGGTATATTTATTCCACCAAAAGGAGTAAACCAAGAAAGAAGGAAGGCTTTCAAAATAGGTGATGAGGATCCAACATGAAAGAGAGCTGAGGGCAGACAGTTCCTGACATTGTCAGGAGGAGAAGTCACAGGTTGACATATGTGCAGTCAAATGAGAGCATAACCGGACTGGAATGGGGAAGAGAGGAATGGGGAAACCTACCTCCTGAAAAGAGAAAGGATGAAGAAAGGTTATCTGCAGAGTTTGAAGGGTTTGAGAGAGGAGAATCACATCTCTCAGATTCAGAAGTATCAATGACAGATTAAAAAAAAACTCAGAAGAAAACAAGATGGTTTTTAATTCAGTGACAACTAAAAGTTATAGGAAAAAAAGTAATGTGATCATGACAAAATAAGTAGCTCACTAGTGAAATACAATGTAAATTCTTTTTTTTTTTATAATGTAAATTCTGGACAAAGAGATTGACTTAATTATATTGGGACCATGAATTGTAAGCAGCAGAAGTATCTTAACTGACTTGCAATTCAAATGCTAATATCTAAATTAAAAAATAAATAATAGTATTTAAGTTTTACTTAGTAATACAGAAGTAAATGCTGAAAGAAACACGAAAAAATCTGAAAGTAGTTTTTTTTAGAAGTGAAACTTGGAATGAAGGCAAATGATGACTGGTTTTTTTTATGACTTTTAGTAGCGTTTGACATTTTAGACTAAGGGCATGTGTTACTTTAATAACAAATTTATGTTTATTTACCTTCATTTAAACTAACTTTTCAAGCAATAACATATGTATATTGTATAAACCTGAACAGTATAGAAGATATAAAATAAAAATTATGCCTCTTTTGAATATTCTTTGCATTTCTTATACCTGTCAGTTCCACACCCCTCCATAGCCATAAAGTCTACTAGGTTGATGTCTCACCACACTTTTTCTAAACATTCATTTAGCATATATAAAAGTGAATAATTTTCTCCTTTTATTATTTTTCAAGTGTATTTAAATTTCACTTTATGAGGAAATATTGAAATGTGTAATGGAGATTCTTAATATTTTTAGAATTCAAGATGCAAGCATGCAGTTAAAAAGTCAGCAAAATGAATTTCAGAGAGTTCAGAAAGAATTGAATCAATTGCAACATGAGTCAAAAATTAAACATCGAGAAGCTCAAGTCTTCAGGTAAGGCTGTCTTTAAGGAACTGATAATTATAAAGATTGAAAAGTACATGTAATACTCTGTGAACATCTTAGTTTCTACATTTGGTGAGATTGAGAGAAATGGAAAGAAATTAACTTTTTTTGCAGACTGGTAAAATACAACAGAAGTAATTCTTAGACTATGAACAATGCACTGGTTACCAAAAGGGGTATTGAGGAATAAGGAGGGCAATGGGAAGAAAGTCGTAAGGTATTGGCACTGGAGCTTTGGTGAAGGGTGAGTAAAATGTGCTCATACAGAGGTGTGAAGTGTACACCCAACATTATAAAGTTATATAAATGATTGGCAAATAAAAACATTTGAGAGAAAGAATTCACTTTCATTATCTCAGTCGTTTTACAAATAAAATTTAGGTAGGCAAACACCTTTTTCTTATTTTACATTGGTATTTTGAATGAATGCACAGTAACTTGTTCATTTTCTTCTTAACGAGTGTTCCGTGGTGTTTTTGAGTCTCTGATAGTCAAGTGACATGAAAAGTAATAGGATAGGGAACCTTTTTAAATGATAGTAATACATCTCCTAAATTTTGAAGTTTCTGATAGAAATGGTGTTAATTCTACTTTTATATAATCTTCAGAGTGTTCATAATACCCAATGCTAAAATCCAATGTTTTAAAGAAACGAGGACGTACATTTTTTTTTCTCTGAAAAAGGACTTGATTATATTGAGAGTATCAAACAGCAATTCCTTTTTGAATTGAGTAACTTTTAGGTCTTAGAAATGGAGAATAAACTAAATTAAATTTATAGATACAGGTTTAGGGTGACTGAAAAAGTTTACTGCATAAATATTTTGATTGTTAGGTTCTTTTTATTTTCAGTCTTCTAGAATTGCTGTTCTATAAAAAAAAATTCTGTACTAGTAATTTTTTATGCTCTGACAGTACACCTTCTGGTCATCAACATTTCATAAATACCTTACACAAAACTAATGCTTAGTGAGTCATTTTTAATGAATGGATGAGTCTGCTCACAAAACAGTGAATGCCTTTGTCATCAGAAATATTTTTTGCTTCTTCTAGAAATCTGGGGTTGATCCAGCAACAAACCACCCCGCTGGCCCTGACTATCCATTTTAGTCAGGCCTCTCAGCATGTGCCTGAACTCTTGTGATAGCTTTGGTCTAGGTTGTTTAAGGAAGTCTGTTATTTTTTTAGTTCACTGATGCCAAAATAGATGGTTGGATTAACTAAATTTTAAAGGTTAGACCAGGACCAAATTCAATAATGCTACCGTTAGGTATTATGAACTGGAATAAAGTGGTTTTCTTCACTCTGTGTTCCAATTTTGTCATCATTTTGAATTATAATTTTAGTGCTTTTTTCAATAAATCTTTGATTCTAATTTACTTATTTTCTTTATTGAGGTAATATTGGTTTATAGTACTATATATGATTTAGGGGAATAGGTTTACACTTCCTCATATGTGTTTATCCCATCCCAAATTTGTTTGGGTTTAGTTTTGTCACTTCCTTTGTTCATTTTCCCTCTACATTCCGCACGTGAGTGAAGCAGCTGGTATTTCTTGTTCTCCTTCTGAATTATTTCACTTTGATATCCCCTCTAGTTCCATCCACATTGTTGCAAATGACAAGAATTCTTTTTTTTTAATAGCTGAGTACTATTCCACCATGTTTATACACCCCATCTTAATCTACTGCTCTGCCGTTGGGTATTTAGGATGCATTCATAACTTGACTTTTATAAATATTGCTGCAATGTACATTGGAGGGCACATGTGCCTTTGAATTGATGATTTTGTTGCCTTCTGACATATATCTAAGAGTAAAATTCCTGGAGCATATGCTACATTTGTTTTTAATATTTTGAGGCACGTCCATTTTATTTTCTACCAACAGTGAATAAGATAGTTCCTTTTTCTCCACATGCTCACCAACACTTGCTTCTTCTTTTCTCTATATGAGCCATTTTCACTGGAATAAAGTGGTTTGGTTTGCATTTTTCTCTCATGATGAATGCTGAATATTTTTCCATGTACCTATTGGCCATCTCTGTGTTTTCTAGATTATAATTTATTTTTGACTAAAAAGTAAAAACTGGAAGTCTGAAATCTGATTTATATAAAAAAGTAGCCCTTACTAAAACAATTTTGGAAATAATCATCTAACTAGACATTTAGTATAGATAAAAGCTTGTTAGAGATAATTAGAACTAATGACTGGCTTTATTCATATTCTTATAGTAGGTACATTTTAGTCTGGTGAGGATAACATCAGCCCAAAGTTTGTGAGATTCAATGATTTTGTTACATGACTGAAAATTCATTTTAAATTAATTAATTATTTTCAAAATATCTACTAGAACATACAATTTGGTGATTGCTATGGATAAAGAAAGGCAGCTTATAGTCTTCTCAAAGTGGTAAAGAAAAGAGCAAGAATCAATCAGCTGTAGCCATCTTTTTTTTTTTTTTTTAGTCCAAAAGGACATTTCCATAGATCAATGAACCTATGTCTCTGAGTCACACTGTTCTTCCTGAATTATTATTCTCTCATTTGTTTAATTGCAAATGGGTTTAATCATCTAGCCTCCTGTGTAAAGTATTCTTTATGCTCTGTGTTTTCCCTGACATCATTTCCATCCTGGCTCTTGCAATGGAGCAAGCAGGAGTAGGTGTCTAGACCTCACTTGACTTAGCAACCTGCTATTTAGAATATAGTAACTTTTGAAAATGAAAATTAACTTTAGAAGACCAGTAAAATACATCCTAAAAATATAAATATATATTTTATATAGTGTGGAATATAGGTATATTTCACTTTAAGTAAAGTTTGTATTTAAATCCAATATTCCACATCAGTTCATATTTGAAATATTTTAGCAGTATTTATTTTCACAGGATTCCCACTGTGAAATTGCTCAATATAATAGTACTTAAGCTTTAATTTTTCTCATTATAAATTTAGACTGTCAGCTTTGACATTTTCTTGCCAGCTCCCCAAATCTCTCTTCCTACTTCTTAAATCCTCAGACTCATTAAGACTTCCAGTATTTTTTTTCTTGCTCTCTCAACTATTTTCTGACTTTACTTTGTTTCCTAGCCTTGGCCACACAGTTTATCACCTTACATCTTTTTGAACAACTTTATTGAGCTATAATTTTAATTACAAAATACATCCACTTCAAATGGGCAATAATGATTTTCAGTAAACACACTAAATTGTGCAATTAAAATAAAAATAGTCATATCAGAATACTTGAGTCATCTCCAAACAATCCTCATGTCATTAATCTCACCACTAGATTTTCATTCTTTTCCACACTTCAGAGTCATAAATATGTGACCTTTTATATTTAGCCTTCACTTATATATCTGAAGTCCATTCACATTGTACCATGGATCTTTTTATTGCTGAATAATATTCCATTGTATAGTCACACTACATTTTACTAAAACATTAATAGACAGTTAATAGTTGGATTACTTCCACTTAGCAGTGTTTGATAATAATGCAGCTATAAATATTCATGTGAAAGTCCCTTTGTGGATATATTTCATTTCTTTCCATTTAAAAAGATAGCTATGGGTACCTCTTGTATGCCCATAGCCACTGTACCTACACTCTTTCTGTCTGCTCACCTGTGTTGCCACCCAAACACATGCAATCACTTGACATTCTCTCCTTCCATTGCAATGAGTGTTCTTTGAAGCTGTTAATAGAACTGATGAGTTTTTCAATTTTGCTTTATTATAAGGTTCTTTCTTAATACCCCCCCCCCTTTGAGATCACCACTGGCCTCCTTAACATAGACACAATGGAATCTGTTGTTCAGCCTGTGAATTTAACAACTGATCATTATTTTTCTCTTTGATTTTTCTTATCCTTGGCTTTTCTGATACTATCCTTTTGACTTTCCTTCCAACTTGCTGATTGTTATTTCCTGGTCTTCACTGAGGAACACTCTATTTTTGTCCCTAAAAAGTTTGTATTTTATCCTAATTCTCACTCTTCCATCCTACTACTGAGCAATCTATATCATTACTCACACACTCATTCATCAGTGTTTGTTGAGTTTGTACTGTGTGGTAGGCAGGTGCCACGGAGGCTACAATGAATGAGGTAAAGACCATATTTGTGCCATAAATTTAGTCTACCTAGGGGAATAAACAAGTAGTTTCTCCCCCAATCAGTCCTTATCCTCTTGTTGGTAACACTCACACATATGTCCGCATCTTGCCTGGTGATTAGGTAAACTTTACTGGGACTTCTGATGTAATAAAAGGCACTGAGATGGCAAACTAACAGGTGGTAACTTTGAGCTGTGGCATTTGCTGAAGCAGAAACACTGCATTTGTCACTTGGAAGGCTTTATTGTTACCCAGAGGTTTACAGTGCTGGAGGACCATGATACTCAGGGAGAATGCTGTCCTAAAATCTAAAAAATCACACTGAGACTCTTGTTAAGTCACAATTTCCTTTACTAAATGTTATTAATTTTAAAAATGAATAGAATACATGTAGATAAATAAAAATAGACTAGAAGAACTAGTTATCTTCCTCTAACATTAAAATAATAAAACAATGGAAATAAATTGAGGTAGCCTTATACCTTCATCTTACTGGAATAGTCCCAGTTTATATCTTGTTTCAACATAATACAAATACAACATAATACAAATATGACTCCTCTCATTTTGAAAAGATTTCTATTTAGACAGTAGATTGTATGTTCATTCGACAATCATTTTTCCTAAGGGATTGTTATTTTGCTTTTTTTAAAAATTCTGATTTTTCTTTTACTACTTTACAGTCAAAAATTGGTGGAGTACCAGTATTTCTGGAATAAGACTCTTTCATTGCTTACTTTTACTAAAAGGGAGCTAACCAGCATTAAAAATGAACTACGGGATAATTTTCAAAACTGGACTTCGCTGAAAGGAGAAGTTTTTCTACAAATTAAATCCATAAGTGAAACAGCTTTGACAGGTATGACATATATATTTAGAAAGCAATCATTTTTGTGGGGCAAATGATACATTTCAAGTAATGAAAAATACGTATTTTAGGTGATAGACTTATGATTAACCTTTAAACTTATTATTTGTTGGTAGGCTTTATGATAATTATGATCTATTTCATAAGTTATGATCTGTTTGAACCCTGATACTCAATAGCTGTAGACCTATATAAGATAAACTGTTTTATATTTATCTTGAACTCTGACTCCTGTTAAATGTGCCAACTTGTATTTTAATTTTTTTTCTTTTTTTAATGGATGAGGTTTACAGGATCAACATTCCCACATATAACAACTAAAATTCTGGCTAAAACAATTACCTAAAAATACTGGAGGCTGATAAAAATTCAAGGAAGAGATGTCAAATACTGAAAAAGGCACAATACTTAGCGAAAGCAGTCAATGCAAAAAGGCTACATATCACATATGAATGCAACTACAGGGCATTCTGGAAAGGCAAACTGCTTTTGTTGGGAAAGAAGTAGATGCTAGGTTGGTAAGGAAGGATGAAGAGGCAGAGCTTAGAGGATTTTTCGGTCAATGGAACTCTTCTGTGTGGTACTATAATAGTGGATACATGTCATTATAAATGTCTTCAAACCCATAAAATCTACAACTCCAAGAGTGAACTCTATTATTAACTATGAATTTGGGCACGATATGTCATTATGATGTGCCAGTTGTAGGTTCATTGATTGTAAGAAATGTACCACTCTGAGGTAGGATGTTGATAGTGGAGGGGAGGAGGAAAGAGGACTCTGCATTTTGAGGGCAGGAGGAATATGAGAACTTTCTGTACTTTCTGATACATTTTCCCTGAATCTAAAACTGATCTTTATAGAACTCAATTAAAAATGTTTTGTTTTTTTTTAATTATAAAAAGGGAACAGCACAGGATGAATTCCTTGGGTTTGTTTTTTTTTTTTCAATCCTATTAGGCTGAGGGCAGTATACAGCCTATTTCACATATGGAAGTTAAAACTCTGATAGAATTCTGTAATTTTTTGGACCTGAAGACTGGAAGAGAGACCACATCTCTGAGAAGTGAGAGCAGTTATCCCAGAAAAGAGATATAGAGGGATGACTTCAATTTGTATATAAACTCTTCCCAAATCTCTGAAATAAATGTGGATGTGCTAGACAAAGCAACCCATCTGTGGCTAAAGTAATTGATATTTTAACTGTCATCTACCTCAAAGCAGACAAATTTTATAGTTTGTGTTCAACTGAGTTAACTGCTTTTCAAAACCAAGCATATAAAAAAATGAATGCTCTTTAGAGAAACATAAAAGACTTTAGAGTCCATACAACATTCATATTGCTCACAGTACAGTCCAGAATTACTTAATATGAGAAGATACAGAAAATAGAACCAATATTCAAATAATAGATGACTAGTCAATGGAACCTTGAGTAGATCCAGATGATTTCATTAGCTGGCCAGAATTTCAAATCAGCTGTTAACTAAATTCAAGGATAGAACAAGAAAAATAAACTAGTAATGAATAAAAAGATAGAGATATTAGCAAGAAACTGTCAAAAATTAGAAACCTAAAAACTGGAAAATACATAAAATGAAATGAAACTTTATTAGATGAACTTTCATAGCATATTGTGATTACAGAAAAAAAAATCAGTGAACTTGTTTAGAACCATTTAGAGATAAATAAACATTGAAAAACTGAATAGAACCCTATGGTTCTTAGGATTAAAATAAGACCATAAATGATAAATATAGGTAAATATAAAAAACTTTTTTTCTTTGAGTTAAAAAATTCTTAGATTCTGAAATGGGTTTATAGATGTAGTTTACATTTTTCACAAAGCTGATGAAATAAGTCTATTTTTTTATTCTTTTAAAAATATTTTAATGATTTCTTTTTGTGACTTTACCTAACCTGGCATTAAATAATATGGGACTGAAACTACTTGTCTCTGGAGTGAAAGGTGAGGTAAGAAAAACACATAATCAGCATCTTCAACCGATGGTTATTAGAACTCTTTAGAAGTTTTGTTTAATAATGCAATAATGCCTCTACCCATTTAATATGCATTTATTGACCTTCTTGTTTTACTTCAGGACATTGTGGTAAGATTAATGGGGAAATGAAAAATAGATATTTTGTGTAAAATGAATGAGTCTTGTAGTAAATAACCTGTGTACACATGATCAGTCCAATAAGTGATGCAAATTGGAGTGAATTTCAGAAAGATCAGGGTCACTTTTGGTTGGGGTTAGAAGAGATTTTTCAGACAGGGGTAACTTCTGAACCAAAGTGGGTTTAACATCTAGGCTATAAGAATCTTCATGGGTGGTGCTGAAATAGGGAAGACTTACCATCAGTACAGTGACTAGAATAGGTTGACCTGGAATGATCCTAATTTCTGAACCCCAAATTGGGACCCATGTCTGTTAAGTAAGAAGTTGTAATAATGATGAAAGAAGGACTGATTATTTGACACCAGACTTGCCATAGGTATAGGGATATATAGTTTACAGAGGATGAATTTATTCACTACCACCTCAACGCCGTGTTAGAAACACTGTAATTCCTGTTCCTTTTTTTTTTTAAGTCTTGCTGTACTTTTCCATGTGTTAGAATATATTTCACAACCAATTTGTATTGCAGGTTCTTATTCTTTTAATGTCAGATGCAAAGTCATGTTGACATGAGTAGTTATTTAGAGACAGATAGTGGTGTGCGCAGAGAGTCAGCCTGCTAACCCAGGCAGTGTCTTTCTGGAATGATGACTGGGTGGACTGCCTGTGTGCGCCTCTCACAGTGTCACACTGACTTGAACACAGACAGGCATGGTCAGGGTCCAGTAACATTTATTCAGCCACTTTTATGGCTTCAGAGATACCTAGGAAGACTTTTTGGTATGAAAAACTGGAACTTCCTTATTTTTTTAAACTACATTCTTTTTTTAAACTTTGTGTACTAACATGTTAGCAGTCATCTTCACACAAATGACTGCGTACCTGTAAGTTTCAGAAGCTCACAATTATTCTTAGAAAAAAGACCCCCACATAAAGTTACAATTGAAATACAATAATCCCCCACTTTTTTTTTTTTTTTTTTGAGACTAGATCTCGCTATTTTTACCACAGACTCAAGCAATCCCCATAGCTGGGATTACAGGCGCACACCACCACGCCCAGCTATTTTTTTGGAACTAGGTCTCACTACCGGCCCCAGGTGGGACTCGAACCATGATCCCTAGCCCCGGTTGCTTCGTAAGCTGAAGCTTACAGGCACGAGCCACCATGCCCGGCCTTTAATCCCCCACTTCTTTGGTTCCTGCCAATTTATTTCTCCAAGTTTTCTGTTTTGAGCAGAAATTGAAAGTGAAAAAGGTATCAGACCCTCCCATCAGCCCTTGGTCTGTCTTAAATGTTGCTTTTTTTCCCCCATACAGACATACTTCTTTCCACAAAAGATGTTTTTCTTTTCACTACTTGAACCACATTCCTGATGCTACCCCCACTGACAGTGCTCTCTGCCTTGTTACTGCTCCATGTGCTCTCTGCCTTGTTACTGTTCCAGAGACCCAGGCCGGCCATCTTGGCCTGCTGCTTGTCTCCCTTCTGCACCTCCACCAGTCGTTACTGTCCCATGGCAGCTATTTCTGCTGCAGTGGTTCCAAGCTAGTAAACCCGGCCCACTGTCTTTGACACCCAGTCACATATGAACCCATCACATGGCCCAGGATGACGGAGTCAAGGAAACGGGGTACTAAGTGAGTGCTCTGGAAAGCAGGCTGTGCATGGATCTTAGCCTCATCAATTCCATTAACTGTGGTTGCTCACTTTTATAGTATCTTATTAGTGTGCATGTATGTTTGTTCTAGCGGTGGTTTTATGGAAGCAATGATGAAGAGACTGATGGAAAACTTGATAATTCTAGTTTTGATGAAAATCTATGCTCCATACATTTCTTACAAAATTATAGAAAATTATTACATTTAAATCTACATAGATCTGTGAACACACATTTATACTGAACAGAATCTAAGTAGATAGAATTGGAATAAGAGCTTGTTGTGATAAATTCTGGCTGCATTTTGAGGGGACAAAGTACAATTAGGATCATTAAAATATGTGGAATAAGATCTTTTGCCCACACATTTATTAGGGTTGAACACTGAGTTTTTTTATCCTCCCCATTCCCTATCATCTTTCTTTGTAATTTGTGTAGAATATATCTTAGTTACTCTTAGTTACTCTTACAGCATCTTAGAAAACTCATTTTAGCACATTATATTCGTTTTTCTGAATCATATTGCCAAGAAAACAATTTAATTTTATTAAAACCCAGAACATTGCATGGATATCAGATTATTCATTTTGTGACTATTTTAAAAAAGTAGGCCAAATTGCCACTTAATACAATTTAAAGGCTAAAATTTTTTTTATAAAAAAAACCTACTGAAATGTTTCATGCATCATTTAGCAGTACAATCCTATTTCTTACTTCTCTGTTAAGATAACTACTGAATTTAAATTTAACCTTTGGTTAGATATCATTATATTCTTAGAAAAGGTCATTTTGGCTTTCAACTATCACTTTTCTGAGAGAAAATAATCGTTTTTGAGAAGTGTTTTACAGTTCAATGTTTTCTATTTATAAACTGTGACTTTTCTTTACAGAAGTAGAGATACTGAATAAAAGTTTGACAGTGTCCCAGAGAAACAAGGCGTGCCTAGAAGAGGAGATGAGAAGTCTGAAGCTACTCTCAGATGCAGCCATCCTCAGGTCTCAGGAGATGCAGGCATCTAAGCAGCAGGAAGTCAACCTGCAAACCAGGTGCCATGACTTGCAAAAGGAAGCACTAGGTAAAAGATTTTTTTTTTCTTCTGTTTTTAGCAACTAGCCATGATAAAGGAATGTCTACATTTTTATTTCTTTTGTAGCCACAACAAAATCTTGCTTCAATTATTTTGTGTTGCAAATATGCCTAATTATTAGTAACTTTGCCAATAACTGTGTCTGTGATTATTGTTTGCTATTATCTTTTCCTGTTCTACCATTGAGAGTGGTATACACCTTAGGGGTATATAGTAAAGATGTTTCAAGTACAAAGCAAGACTTTGGGGAAACAAAGTGAATTTATTTTAGTCTGTCATTATCCCCAGTGACTTACTTGGTGGTTTATAATTCCGAGAGAAGACATTGCATATGCAGTTATATAAAATGAATTCAGAATTTTAGAGGCCCATTCATTTTCACAAATGGAAAGGTATACAATTGCTTTTGAGAACCTTGGACAAGGTTTTCTAATTTCTCTCTGCTTCAAAGTCATGAATATCATGGTAGTAAGACTGTGGAGATTCTACTTTTTCTTTAAGTCAGTGAGAAGTCACTGAGTCGGTAATTAGGAGAATGATATAAACAGCATTTTAGCAAAATTAAGCTCTTAGCAATAAACCTAGAGACCTGGACATTATGTGATTCGCACTAGGTAGTCATTTAGAAGCATGAAAATCTTCTCTCAGACCCTCGATTCTCCTGTGGACCTGAAATAGGTACTGTAGGATGGCCCCAGGATTGTAGATTCCTGGAGACTTTTTAGTTTCTAGAAGGACTAGAGAGGTAGACTAGAGGCAATCTCATCTCTGGCTAGATAGGGCATATTAAAGACATACAAGAGGTAGTGGCATTAAAAATGAATTTGTGGAACTTATTACATTAGGAGCTGTTAATGCTGAAAATTTAAGTAGTTGTAAACTTTTTATCTTCATGAAAATGGAATGTTTGGAATTTGACTTTTCTTCTCAAAAAAACTGTCACAACTAAATTCTATGAATGTTTTCAAGATCTACAAGAAATAAAATTACTGAGATTGATTTTTTGTCATCCAGTTAAAAACAGTCCACACTAGTTATAACAAATATGGTTGACGAGTCTTTCTTGTGCGTTTCTAGGTTGAATGTAAATACGTAGTTAGTAGAGAGGATAGTTTGTTAGTATTTGTTTGAAATACAAGTGCAGCCCCTCCTTTGACCCTGCAGGTTCACTTCTAGAAATTGATGTATAGATATGCTTCCTATAAATGAAATAACAGATGTGGAAACTTACTCACTAAAGCATGGTAATAGCAAAAGATTGCATACTACAGATCATAGTAGACAGTGGGTTAAATAAACTATGCAACTCAAACAAACAATAGAATTCATAGAGCCATAAAAACTATAGTGTCAAGGAAAGAAAGAAGGCACAAAACATTGCATGCTATGGTGCACTGTAAAAAAGTGGAAGTGAATTATATGTATTAATATTTACTTATATATACATTAAAAATCATTCAGTCTTAGAAATTAGTAGGAGTGTTTATTTTCAGGGAATGATAATGAGGTGAATTGGGGGGAAGGCTTCTTTTAGGTAAGCTTTTTTTTAAGAATAATTTGAGATTTACAGGGAAAAAAAAAGATAGCAACTATACTATCCCCTTACACATGTTTACCTTGATTACCTTGTTATTAGCATTTATATGTTTGTTACAATTATGAACATATATTGCCATTCCTATTAACTGAAGTCAATTGTTTTTTCCTATTTTCTTAGTTTTTACCAAATGTCTTTTTTTTCCCCTGTTGTAAGAACTCATTTAAGACACCACATTATATTTAGTGGTCTATCTTCCTCAACAGCTCTTGGCTGATAGTTTCCAAACTTGTTCTTGTTTTAGGTATCTTTGACAATTTTAGAGGAGTGCTGGTCAGGTATTTGTAGGCTATCCCTCTTAGAATCATCTGATTTTCTAATGAGTAGGCTGAGATGTTAGGTCTTGGGGAGGAAAATCATGGCAGCAAAGTGTGGTTTTTATTGTATCATATTAACGTACATGCTGCCAACATGATATATGACTATTAATGTTGACCTTGATCACCTACCTGAGACAGTGTTTGTCATACCTTACTCTTTGGAAGTCTCTACATACAGCTCAGAGTTAGGAATAAACAGTTTTGTTCCACTTCTTAGAAAGGAACAGCCATCTTCATTATTTAGAATGAACTGTTTTCTTTTCCCTAACTTATTAATTTGATTTCTCCAATTATTTATAAACATTAATTATTAATTACAAATAATTAATGATATAAATAAATTTATTCAGTTTATTTGTATTGGTACAGCTCTGTGGATTTTTATTTTATACTTACACTATAATTTGATATTACTTAATTTCTTTCTTTTTTTTTTTAAGTCAAATTTCCCAGACTTGACCCTTGGGAACTTTTTCATTTAACTCCTGTATCCCTTTGACACATCTCTATCAGGATTTTGTTTTGTTTCTTTCCTTTATTTGTCTTAGCACTTCCTTAGCACTCTGAGGCACTACGCGAAAGGCTCATGTGTATTCCGTTCCTTGACCTCAGAATTGCCATTTCTCCAAGAAACTCTGGTTCCTTTAATGAGAATGGTATTAGAGACTAAATTCTGGATGCTCGATGTATTTATTGCTACTGTCACTTATTTTAGAACTTTCAGCTGACAGGCAAAGAGATATATGTGTATATGGACACTTCTGCAATTATTTCTATGTGTAGCCATCTGCTACTCTATCAAGCTGAACATGAGTTATTGTGGATGTCCTCAGTTACAATCTATAGATTGGTCTGGCCTCCTCAAGAGGAATTTTTTTAAGTGTTTTTTAAGTGTTTATTTTTTATTTAAAAAATACTTTGAACTATTTAAATGTATTACTTATTTATAAAAGTTAAGTTATAAATTAAATGGATCTCTGAATATGCCATATTATTTATTTTAACCTTAAGAGAGCAGGACAATTTTAAGATAGATTACTATAGAGTGCACACTTATAAATAGCTTTTCCTCTAGAGGGAATTCGTCTCCCAAGTTGAAGAATATTATTCTTGTCTCCCCTATATTCTATGCTCTTTATCTGACTTATATGTATTTTCCTGGAGTACTTTAGTTTCTTGGAACAGTAAACCATTAGAGAACATAATACCCTATATTGCATAGCACAGGTAATTAAGGATTAATTTAAGTAATGGCCTTTCCATGTTTGTGAAAAAGAAGTGATTTATAGGAATAAAGAAGAGAAGATTATCCTATTCAGAATTCAAACCCAGATCTTTGTTAGTACAAAACCTGTATTGTCTCAGTCATCATTTCAGGGAATTCCCAAAAACACAAAAAATACTTTATTTCTTTTCCTCAAAAAAAAGAAAAAAGGAATATGTTCTTTTGCATTTACAAAAAAACAGACCATTGGCCCAGTAAGTCTTCTAGGGATTTAAGCTGAGACAAAGTTGACCAAAATCATGTGACCACAGCACTGTGAGGCACTTTGAGGCACTACATGATAGGCTCATATATATTCTGTTCCTTCAGCCTCAGAAATAACTATTTGCTGTTGGAGGTGGAAGAGGGGAGCAAGAGACCTTTGCAAAATGCATATTCTTGCTCATGGTTCCAGCATACTGAATTAGCATCTGCAAGGCTCCAAGGCCTTCTATTTTTAATAGATCTCCAGTGGTTCTTATGATAAGACAAAGTTAATGCTTGCTTAAAAAAATAACAAGGGAAACAGCAAAAAAGATGTTGACACTGTAGCCTACTTGAAATTTAGAAATGATTTCTTCTAGAGGAGGTGCACAAGGGAGGTTTCTTAGTTGAAAACAGCAGAAACTGACTATAATAAAGGAAATTACTGAAAGATATTGCCTAGATACTCAGTTTCTTCAAGAAGATGGAATAACCAGGCTTAGAAAATGGTTTGGAATCCCTGGCAGTGGCTGTTCAAATCATACCCAATATCATGCCAAAAAAACCATCTGGTACAGAAGTCACTACTGAGTCCCCAGAACACTAGACACCCTACCTGATCCCTGCCTTTGGTCCCTCTCTGGTCCTGAATACCAGTTGATCTTGGAGGAAAGTCTCTACTGTTTCTACTGCTTCATATTCATCATTCTCAGCTCAAATCTTGGGGGGAAAATGGTTTTTAAATAGTCTGGAAAGTAAAATCCATGTTTGACCACCTAATTCTAGCATATTTGAATGTGTTATTATTGGAGCATATTGCAGCTATGAAAATGGCAATGCTTATCTTTAGAACAGAGTAACAAACAGAAGTAGAATCGGATTTTCAATATGAAGATAATTAACAATGAGAAAACACAGAAGTTATGTAATAAGTGATGTGAAGAGATAACTAAAATAAAATAAAATAAATACATTCAAAATTTAGTAAGTAAAAAGAGCAGAAAAAATTAGCTTCAAAAAAAAGAGAAAGACAGAACTTGTCTTAATCATGTAGAGATAAAGCAACACTTTTAAATTAAAATTAGAATTAAAAAAATTTAAAGAGTAAATATGACAGATTTCACTTATAAAAATCAGAATTTCTGACTTCAAAAACTGCTGAGTGACTCAAGTAGAAACTGAAAAAAAAAATGTGTCCTATGGTATGCAAAGGGTTACCATATAAAGAATTTATTCAACTGTGCAAGGAGCTTTAAGACCCCAAACAGGCAAATGTAAATAAGCAGAAACAGACAATTAGCAGGAACTATAATAGACACTCACAAATTGTTTAATTGCTGATAGTTAAATAGGAAGAAGTAAAATATTTAACCTCCTTTAAATTGGTCCAAAGACCTCAGTGATAAAGTTTCCCTTTATTTGCTGATAAATTTTGTTATATATTTTGAATCATATAAATTTTTGAGTTCTTATTCTTATGGGCATTCTTAGGAAACTGCAGACAAGGGAAATCTT
Source organism: Uropsilus gracilis (assembly GCA_004024945.1). NCBI lineage: Eukaryota > Metazoa > Chordata > Mammalia > Eulipotyphla > Talpidae > Uropsilus > Uropsilus gracilis. The sequence continues at coordinate 36,240 of PVHY01001675.1, forward strand.
ATGCAAAGATCATAGTTTTAGTAGTGAATTACTAGATATAATGTATCTCCAACACTAACAAATGGGTAATAAATGACCGTGTACTATTACTTTGAACATTATGTAGGATTTAAATTGACAATATGAACACCGGGTATCAACTTGAGAAAATGTGTATAGTTATAGTACTACTTAGGTAGAAAATCCACAAAATTGCTTGCACATGTAATTACAGTCATGTCAAAATAGGCATACTGTGAATAGAAACCCAAAGGGAACATGAAGATATGAAATTAATTTTAGGGTGATAGAAATATGAGTGATCTTTCCCTTTTTTATTTTAATTATAAATTCTCTCCCCAAAGAAAAAACCTTGTGTGTCATTCTTGATTAAGCTCACATTCTGCCTTTCGCAATAAAAACCTCCCTCCAAAAAATGTAGTACTAATTAGCCACAAATTTTTATACCTATTAAGCCTTCACCTTCGTTAATTACAGTGTATAGTCAAATAAAAAATGCAGGTGGAAATGCTGATCTCTCTAGTCCTTCATGTAGAGGTTGTGTAGTGAGAATATTAATACAGACCTGACTAAAAGGCAGTGTGATTGCACAGCAAGGTGACACATCCATCTCAAGACTAAATTAGGGTTTCATTCAATACACCCAACAATGTTAATGGAGAATGGATCATTTTAAAAGGCTATCTGTTGCACCTCTCCTGGTTGAAACCATTTAAATTTGGTAGGTTAGACTGGGTAGGATCATTAAAGCCACTTTTGATGACAGCCTTTTTCCTATGAATCAATCCAGGAAAGGCATTAGGTTTATTTTGTTTTGTTTGTGGGTGTACCTACATTTTTCTGATCCATTCCTCTGTCCTTGGGCACTTGGGTTGTTTCCATAACTTAGCCGTTGTAAATAGGACTGTGGGGGAATATACAAGTATACATATAAAAATGTTTGAATTAGTGTTTTTGTGTTGTTGTTATAGATTACCTAGGAGTGAAATTGCTGGGTCATATGTTAGATTCATTTTTAATATTTTGAGAAACCTCCATACTATTTCCCGTAGGGGCTGGGCCAGTCTACATTCCCATCAACAGTGTGTAAGATTTCCTTTCTCCCTACATCCTTGCCAACACCTGTTACTTTTGGTATTTTGTAATATGCCTCATTGTCATGAGTATGAGATGTTATCTCACTGTGGTTTTGATTTCCATTTCCCTGATAAGTGATAATGAGCATTTTTTCACATGTATATTGGTTATGTGTATGTCTGCTTTGGAGAAGTTGTCTATTTAACACTTGTGCCCAAATTTTGATTGAGTTAATTGTTTCCTTTTCATTGAGTTGCCTGAATATCCTTATATGTCTGGTATATCAGCCCTATATCAGATCTGTTATATGCAAACATTTTCTCCCACATAGCAAAGCATATTTTTATTTTACTGATAATTTCATTTTCTGTGCAGTAGTTTTTGTTTGAAATAATCTTATATGTTTATATTTGCTTTTGCTTCTTATGCCATTGAAGACCAATCTGCAAAGATATGAGAGAAGCCAATTATTCGATGTACTTTATAGTTTTGTGCCTTATATCTATGTCTTTAATCCATTTTGAGTTACTTTTTGTGTAAGCTATAAGGTGGTGATCTGCTTTCATTCTTTCATATATGGCTGTCCAGTTTTCCTAAGACTGGACTTTTCATTTGTTGAAAAGACTCTATCTGGTATATATTCTTGGCTCCTTTGTTGGAAACTGTCTACATAGCGTTTATCTCTGAATTGTATTTAATTGGTTAGTGTGTCTGTGTTTTGTTCCATTACCATACTGTTCTAAATACTATAGCTTTGCAACATAGTTTGAAATCTGGGAGTGTGATAACACCACTCTTCCTCTATTTTTGTCAAGATTGCTTTGACTCTTCAGGGTTTTTTATGGTTCCATATGAATTTCAGTATTGTTTCTTCTACTTCTTTGATGAATGTCATTTTATTGCATTGAATTTGTATATTATTTTAGAGAAAACAGCCATTTCAAGAATGTTTGTTTTTCCAGTCCATGAAAAAAGAATACCTTTCCATTTCTTTGTTTCTTCTATTTCTTTTAACAATGTCCTATAGTTATCATTATATGGGTCCTTCACCTCTTTTGTTACATTTTCTCCTAGGTATTTAATTTTTTTGTTGTTGTTGAAATTGTGAGTAAGATTATTTTCTAAATTTCTTTCTTTTAAAATTCACTATTTGCATATAGAATTACAACTTATTTTTGCAGATTGGTTTTGTGCCCTGCCATTTTACTGAATTAATTTATTATATGTGTGACTGAAGCAAATACAGAATTGATTTATTATTTCAATTAGTTTTTTTTTTTTTTAGAAAGTCTCTAGGGTTTTCTGTGTATCATGATGCCATCTGCAACTAATGTCTCTTATTTTTAGAATAAATTTATTCTATGAAAGGAAAAGAATCAAAATGTTTTTCCATTGGAATAAATTTGAAAGTTGGTTAAATTTCAGAAGGGATATTATTCTTAGAATAAACTTATCTGTTCCCATTTTATACTATTTTTCTGTTATATCTTCCAACCCATAGCACATATTCTACATACCCCAGGTGACTAGGCCAAGAATCAAATGATAGCCCTCCATATATCAGCTAGGTGACTCTGACTGTTCTTAGACCTGCAAGTGCATGTCTATATAGCTAAACATGAATGCTTTTGAGTATGTATCCATACCCAGGCATAAATGTGTTAACTGAGGCCTTGGAGTGTCTTTGGGCTCTCATACACTGTGATCTAACTCTAATGCTAACTCTCATGCCATTTTCTTGATTCCAAAGTTAAACAAATGTTTCTATTTTTTGCATTTTGATAGCATTTTCTTTTGAATCACCATTGCACAGTGTCAACTTGACTCAAGTACATAGTCTTTATGACCGTTCTTTTCTACAAAAAATCTTTTCACTGTATATCCTACATTTTTGCTATTTATTTTTTTAAATACATGTCCTTGCAAATTTAAATACATATAATAATTCTGGCCTATATAGTTTAGTAATGACTTAAGAGTAAATTATAACTGTCAAAAGCATAATTCTTAATTCCAAAATTTAATAATTTTCATAGGAAAATAAAAATAAAGTTTTGAAGCCTAAATTTTTAGTTTTCTTTTAAAAAATTTATTTACATAGGTTTTTAAAGTTTTTATGTTTAGCTCACACTTGCAAAATGCACAATTTATCTCAATTGATATTGCTCTTCTCAGAGGTCATTGTGACCCACAAATCAGTCCACTTAAATGATTTTGCTTCCACCTGGGAGAATAAAGTGTCCTCTACTTTTTGTTAACAGTTGCAAATATTGGAAAACAGAGTTCAGATAAATCACTTTAGCATTAATATCCCTTCTGAAATTTAAAAACTTTCAAATTTGTTCAATGGAAAATCTTTCTGATTTGTTTCCTTTCGGTAAGCTCTTTGCTTTAGTAAATAATACACAAATTAATTTTTACACATAATATTTTAATACTCTGGTTTAATTTTTAAAAATAAACTTGTTGAGATATAAACATCTCAAATTCATTTAGTTTAAGCATACTATTCAATAACTTCTATGATATTTATAGAATTACATATCCGTCATGATCAAATTTTATTTTTATTGATTGCATATATATATATACACACACACACACACACAAACACACACATATTACATCATTGCCTACCCCAAGGTCCTCCCTCCCATCACGTTGTTGCCCATGAACCATCTTAATATCATGTGCCCTCCCGATTTTACTCTCCTCCCCCTTTCTTGACCTATGCTTCAGTTCTGTTAGCAGTTTTAAATTTTTCTTGTCTGTTTGTTTGTTTGCCCTGTATCCCTCGTATAAATGAACCCATCCTATATTTCTCTTTTTCTTTCTGGTTTATTTCTGCTAACATAATTCCTTCTAGCTCCATCCATCCATGTTGCTACAAATGACATAAGTTTTTCTTCTTTGATTGATGACTAATACTCCATTGTGTAAATATGCCACATCTTTTTCACTTGAGTTGTTTCCATATCTTGGCAATAGTGAACAGTGCTATGATAAACATCTGGTTACATGTGTCTTTTTGAATTAATGTTTCTATATCCTTTGGGTAGATTCCCAGAAGTGGGATTGCTGGATGGAATAGTAGTTCCATTTTCAGTAGCTTGAGGGTCCTCCACATAGCCTTCCATAGTGGTTGGACCAGTTTGCACTCCCACCAGCAGTGTAACAGTGTTCTTTTTTCTACACATCGATACCAAGACTTGTTGTAGTCTGTTTTTTGTTTTTTTAGTATGGATCATTCTTATTGGTATAAGATGGTATCTCAGTGTGGTTTTGATTTGCATTTCCCTGATTATTAGTGATGCTGAGCATTTTTTCATATGACTATTTGGCCATTTGTATTTCTTCTTTGGAGAAGAGTCATTTTAGTTCTTCTCCCATATTTTGTTTTGGCTTTGTTTTTGTTAAGTTGTGTGAGGTCTTTGTGGATCTTTGTTATCAGACTCTTGTCACTTTATGGAGGGATAAAATTTTCTTCCTTGCTGTTGCATTTCTTTTTGTTTTAGTTATTGCCTATTTTCTATAGAAGATTTCTTCTGTTTTATATAGAAGATTTTTAATTTGATGTAGTCCCAGATGTTTATGTTTTCCTTCATTTTTAAAGCATCTATAGATGTGTCCTGAAAGGGGTTCATTAAGTGTAAGTTTTGGAGTGTTTTGCCCAAATATTTCTCTATGTATTTTATGGTTTCAGGTCTTACATGCAAGTCTTTTATCAATTTTGAGTCGGTTTTTGTACTTGGTGTGAGGATGTTACCTTGGTTCATTTTTTTGCATCTAGTGGCCCAGTTTTCCCACCCCCATTTATTAAAGAGACTATCCTTGTTCCAATGTATGTTTGTTGCCCCTTTGTTAAAAATTAGTTGACCGTACATGTGTGGCTTTATTTCTGGACATTCAATTTTGTTCCATTGTTCTGATTGTCTGTTTTTGTTCCAATACCATGCTGTTTTAAGTATTATAGCTTTGTAGCATAATTTGAAGTCTGGGATTGCTATACCTCTGTTCTCTTGTCTTTTGGTCAAGAGGGTTTTGGATATTTGGGGTCTTCTGTTGTTTCATAAGAATTTCAGTAATTTTTGTTCTATCTCTTTAAAGAATGTCATTAGAATTTTTATTGGAATTGTATTGAATTTGTAGATTGCTTTGGTAAGATTGTCATTTTGATAATGTTAATTCTTCTAATCCATGAGCAGGGGATATCTTTCCAATTTTTAATGTCTTCTTCTGTTTATTTTATGAATGTTTATTGTTTTGTTTTTTTTTTTTTTGCATAGATCGTTCACATCTTTTGTTAGGTTTATTCCCAGGTATTTGATTTTCTTAGGTGCAATGTTAAGTGGAGTTTTTTTTTAATTTCTTCTTTTCCTGACTGATTTTTTGCATATCAGAAGGCCACTGATTTTGTGTGTTGATATTGTATCCAACTACTTTACTGAATTGGTTTGTTATTTCAGTTAACTTTTCTGTAGATTTTTTTGGGGTTTCTCTACATAAAGTATCACATCATTTGCATATAATGATAGCTTTATTTCTTCTTTCCCTATTTGTATTCCTTTCATGTCTTTCTCTTCCCTTATTGCCCTAACTAGAACTTCCAGTACTATGTTGAAAAGTAGTGGTGAGTGTGGGCATCCTTGCCTGGTTACAGATCTCATGATCAAATTTTAAAGTATTTCTGTCACCCTGAAAAGAAACCTCATGGTCATTAACAATGACTCTCCCTATCATTCTGTTCCTTCCCTGTCAATATCTATTCCCATCTCTTGATTTGCTTGTCTTAGATATTACAATATAAGTAGAATCACACAGTGTGTGATCTTTCATGACTGTATTTTTTGACTTAGCATGTTTTTGAGTCTCATCCTTATTGTAGCATTCCTTTATTAGTAGCTAGTCTATGAAAGTGAAAAAATATCAAGTATAGTGGTTGGAGTGAAAAAGCAATCTAGGAGTCAACTTTTCCATTTTCTGTCCCTGCTTGTGCTTTTTAGAGGCTTTTTGGACAAGTTATTAATTCCTTTGACTCAGTCACTTCATCTGTAATGTGGAAATATGATCACGTTTCTTACCTATCTTACTTTACCCTACCTAACTGACCTGAGAATTTATAGGATAACATGTAGTTGACCCCTAAGGAATAATACAAATGTAGAATATTAAACTGCATTTCAAAGTGGTTTCCTGATATAATAAGCTAAATGGTTATACTTAGGATAGAAGCTTTAAGTTTCCTTTAAGACTCCTTTAAACTTGAAGAAATTTTAATTCTCATTTGCCTAAGGGTCCACTTGTCTCTACTAGTTTATCTTCCAGTCAGAGTGGTAGTTGTAACAATAGTAGACATATTTTCAGGACAGGTTGCTGGAGAAGACTGTGGCTAGAATTAATTCTAGAGTCAACTATTCCATGACAGATGGAGGAGTCTATGAACACAGCTCCCTGTGAACTTACCTGTCAACTGTGAGTCTCAGAAGGGCTTCCCAGTAGAGAATTGATCGGCCTTTATGACTCCTTTTGAACCTTTGGATGCTAGTGGAAAAAATATTACCTTGGCTTCCAATAAAAGAAGAAAACTGCTGACTTCACAAATGAAAAACCAAGACAGTTTGCAGTAATCCTTAATTACACTCAATAATCCAATAGCCTCTAAAGAGACCCATTGCTGCTCCTTAACTCCAAAGAGAGGGAATGTAAAAACAAAAACAAACAAACAAACCCCAAAACTACAAGATCTTCATAAAAAAAAGTCCTAACTGGAACCCAGAGACTTCTTAGGTAGAATACCATCACCATTGGAAGTGCAATCTGATACAAGATTCTCCTATTGAATCCCCTTGGCCTTCGAACACTCACAGGAGTCTTATGAAATTATTTCTGTTTCCTTCTAAATTTGCTTTCAATTTTGAGCTTTTAATAAAAATTATCTGCATGGTAAGCATTTATCTGTATTTTACAAATGTTTTGAGTTTTACAGGAATTTTCTAGAATTTTCTACGGTGATCTTAGTATCTACTCCTTAGGATGAAGTTTCTCCTTTGAGACTTCGTTAGCTGTACAAAGTTGCATTAGCTCTGACTCTGTAGTTATTCTCCACCTATGCTTTTGCAACGTTCTCCTCTTCTCCCTATGTCCTATGGTTTTCCTCTTTGAGGGTTAGTTCTTAGCCTCATCATTTCTTCTATGCCTTCTTTGATTGTACCATCTCGCTCAGGACCTTGGAGTAAGTATTAGCTTTATTTGCCTCACTCCCTCTCTCTTCCTCCTCCTCAACCTCTAGATCCCTTCCCCTGCCCCCTAACCATCTCTTTTCCTGCCTAATCAGTCGTGAATCACCACTTAATTTAGTCACTCAGCAACATTAATTAGGCACCAATCACATGATGCACTCTAAACTTGATCAAACATAGACCTTCTGTGTCATACGTGGCCAATACACAGCATGCTAATCTTTGGGACAGCTCTAACCAATCAGAGAGGAGGGGAAGCATTTGTCTGCCTGGTCCCTGACACCCATGCACACACTGCTGCCTACAGTCACAGCTGGTCATTTATTCACACCGGGCCTTGCCTAGATACTCAACATACCAGCTCTTCATAGGTATGCATGAATCATCCACATTATAGGCCAATTCATGGATAATAACAACACTGTCTGAACAAGAAATAAATGAGCCTACACCCCACGTCGCCACTCTCACCTCTTACCAGCATCTTCCCCATTAGCTAACTACTAGTACTGTGCTACATCATTAAAAACTTCACTGCTATGAGTTCAGTGTAAATAGCAGCTAACACTCATGGAGTGCTAGCACATGCTGGGGACAGTACAGCTGCAGCTCCCACTTACCTTCCTGGTCTCCTGAGTAAGCACTTTAATATCCAGCTTATAAATGAGATTACTGAAGTGCACAAGAATTAAATCATTTGCCCAAGGACACATGGCTACTAATCAGCAGAACTAGAAGCCAAATCCAGAACTATGCTGCCAAAATATGGTCCTCTAACTTCAGAACTCATTGCTTGTGAGCATCCAAACATACATGTCATTATAACTGACTCATACTTCAGAGAACTACTGTCCTAGGTCAATTCCACCATGGGAGTGAGCACAGGCTTGCTTGAGGGAAGACAGAGAGGCCCAAGGACAATAGACACCTGGCCATGTGTCTGGTTTCATAAACCACTGATGGTTTATGAAATGGATTATATGATGGGTGTGTTTATGCTTCATGACTCAGTCTTAGGTTACTTTAAAGTGATTCTTTTGTCTTCTCTTAGCAAAGTAAGCCATGTTCATTATTGATTAGGAAATCCCAACATTTGCATAGAGTTACAAGCTTTTGATGGGTATCCACCTAGACTTCCTTTTTTGAATATTAAGAATTTTTATAAGAGTACAGTCATACATTTTATAATCACCACCCCAACATTTCCACAATTATGAAATTTTCCATAAAAAATATTGAGTTTTTTGGATGAATCACAATTTATTTAATTGTATCTTATTTTTGAACACTTGTTTTCAGTTTTTTTTCTTTTAAAATAATATTGTACTAAACCTTCTCATACATGAACATACTTTGTTCATGTCCCAGTGAGTGTTACCTTCGGATCTTTTCAGTCTTAAATTTATGAAATGTTTTTGCTTTTCTGACTACTTTTAAAATTCTGTAATTGCATGGTAGAATTTTTTTTTTAATGCAGTTAGCACAAAGTTGTTTTCTTTTTTTTTGAGACTAGGGGTCTCGCTATTTTTGCCCATGGAACCGCAGGCTTATGTTACCACAGACTCAAGCAATCCCCAGCCTCAGCTTCCCAGGTATCTGGGATTACAGGCACACACCACCACGCCCAGCAATTTTTTTGGAACTAGTTCTTGCTACCGGCCCCAGGCAGAACTCGAATCGCGATCCCTAGCCCCAGCCGCTTCATAGGCTGAAGCTTACAGGTACGAGCCACCGTGCCCGGCTTCAAAGTTGTTTTCAGCACGAAAGCACTCTTGAAGAAATCGTTGCCCTTTGCCTATGTTACTGCCATCCAAGCACAAGGAGAAGGTGCTGAAAGAAGAATCAGTACTTTGTATGGCAGGAGAAACATTCTATTTCCTTCATGGTTTTGCATGAGATGAAACCTCCCCTCTCTCCACAGTGTCCTCTGTAAGCATTCAGCTTGTAGCACACACGGATTCATTAAGAAAAGTTGTTGTTTATATGATTCTGACTCTACCTGAAAATGTCTTAAATATTTTTTATCTAAATGTCTCTATTTTCTGTTTATTTAAATCCTTTCCTTCTTTTATACCATAAATGTTTCAGCTAATCTGTTCTTTATAGATGCCCACCCCTTTCTACTTAATTCATTCTAAGCTGTCCATAGTCACTCCAAATATGTTTCAGTCTTGAAAAAAATCTAATAATACACATGCATGTGATTGGGTGAATTTATTTACGTGTACAAATTTGTCAGAAACAAAATACTGTCCTAAAATATTCAGAAATTCTAAATTCATCAGGATTATTTCTATCAGGGAGTCAATGTACTATCTTCATTTTGTCAGTTGAGAGTGACCAATTAATTTAACCAAAATAAAAAAAAATAGAACTTAAGACTCCTCCTATCTTATTTATCCATACCTTATAATATTTGATAAACCCTCTAAGTTATAATTATCTTCATGTCACATCCACTTGGTTTAATGTTCTGAATAAGGATGCATAGTTGAAGTTTAGACACATTTTTTCATAGCAATTCTGAAGTAAAAGTCTTGATCCTTAATAGTAGAATATAAATCATTTTCAAACTTTAAATTTCTGATTATCCTCTTAGCTTGATTTAATCCACTCCACCTTTTCCCCTCTCCGCAGACACTGAGATAAATCCTTTTCTGGTTTTAATAAAACTACACATCTGGACTGAATTGCAATTTTTTAGCTGTATATCCACACCTGTTCCAGCATCTGATTTATAACAATCTCCAAATGTTATTTCAGTCCCTTCTGGCATTATGCAGAAAATGTTAATGTGCTTCAAGTATACTTATTTCAAAATAGATGTGAATCAAACCTCTGAAATATAAACCCTAAAATCAAGTGAATTTTCCAAGTGGCTGTATCACCATCTGAGCTTTGTGAAATGATTGCTAAAGTTAAAATATGTTAATTTGCAATTGATATAGTTGAATACTCATTAAAGAACTTTCTTCTATTATTGATGATGTTACTACATCTGCAAAGGTTTCCTCAGTTAATGCTCATTTTAAAGAAATTTAAGTGAGATATTACTATTATAAAGGACAAAGCTCATCAAATATGGTATAATAATATAATCATATAAATAATATCTAAAGGCAGCTGACTGATTATGTTAATTCACATTGGTTATAGCTGATCAGAAATCCCACAATTTAGCCATATAATTAACCAACCATCTAATTAAGTCATTTAAAATAGTGTGGAAAATAATACATGCTTAAGTTTAAAGGAGTTATTGAATTGTTATCTAAAGCATAATTTATCATTCACAAGGGCAAAATAAGGTACTTGATTATAATTTCTCTAAGAACAAGGGAATATACCCTATTGATATTTTTACACTAGCTCTAAATAGTATGAACCTTACCTCTAACAAAGAAAGCACTCAGTGAGTGTTTATTGGAGTAGAATAGCATAATTATTAGAAAGTTGCATTTTTAATACTAAGGTACTTTTAGCTACTATCAATGACATCTGCACAACTTTTTACCATTTCATGTATTTTAATCTTAGGTACATATTTTTAAACAGTAATTTGCAGGAATTCTTTTTTGTTATCTATAAACTTCCATCTATTATTTTAACTATTAATTTTTTAATCACTTTGCACATCTCTAATACTATAAATATAACAGATAAGCTTTTCTGCTCTCAGGTAATGCCAAATATATTTCCTTACTCAATGCTCAATGCTTACCTCTGTGAAGCAGATGTGTAAAGATGCAATTCAGAGCCATGAGACTTGATGAGAACAGCTAGGGGGCAAACAAGGTGGAGAAAAGGGATAAAGACTGAGCCCTTGGTGTTTCCTCAAATGTACAGCGTACCTGAGCATGAGGATGATCAACAGAGACTGAGAAGTAATAAGCCAGGAGGAGGAAATGGAAGTCTAGCATAATAGACATAAAAGGAATGTTTCTAAGAGGGATTAAATAATTATGTCCAATGCTGCCTTAGTTTGAATTTATAAAAACAAAGTTATATATCAGAACTCCCAGTGTAGGTCATATATAACCCTGGAAAGAGCTATTTCTATGGAGTATTTAAAAAAAAGGCCTAATTGGATTGGATAGAAGTGATTGAGAGAAGGGCGGGTCTTGAAAAGGGAACACAAATGGCTAAGAAGTACAAAACGTGGTGCTCAGTTTGAACAGTAAAAAGAGAACTGCAAACCAGAACAACCTGACTCTGCTTTGCACCTTACTGACTGGCAGAATGAGAAAGTTATCTTTCTAATAAGTATTTCGAGAATAGGAACCTTCATTTAGTGAGGTGGGATGTCTGTCACCTCACCTGGTACCTCCCTTCTGAGAATAGTTTGGTGTTTTATATTTGTTTATGTATATATGCCTCTGACCTCCTACGTTCACTCTGGAAACACACTGCTGAAAAACTCTCCTCTAGGTGTACAGAAAATGGGTAAAACACTTTCATTGCAGGGTTATTTGTGGTGTACATTGCAGGCGATTTAAGTACCATCATTAGGACTGGGTGAGTAAAATGTATACGTGCTGATTAAATATCATACAGCACCAGACAGGGATGAGTCAATTATATATACAGTTCTGTGGAAGGGTCTCAAAAAGCGAATGTTGAGTGAAATAAGTAAAAATTAGAATGAGATTTGTAATTTAACACTTTTGGCATAGCTTTCAAAACACCTGCCAAAGTACTATTTCACACCTAAGAAAATCAACAGTCCTCCTTGTTACCATGTCTCTCTCCAGGTACAAATGAACACTCTGTTCTGTCATCACAGAAACAGATGAGTTGTCTTATTTACTGCTTCCTCACTCTGACCTCAACACCACACACCAGCCCCCGCGCCTCACCAGGTTCTGTTCCTACCACCATTGTTTTTCTAAGTTGGACACACAGAACTGAGTTCATTAGACATCCCAGTAGAGAATGAATTTGTGTAAGCAAGGGCTCTCTCTAAACAGTGTTTTTGTAAAATATTTCAGAGTAATACAGAGAATACTGTAACCCAGTTACTTAAGCCACCCATCTCCCAAATTTATTAAGTTTTAACATTTTGCTCCAGGCTGCTCTGGAGATTAAGAAAAATCACATAATTAAAAGTCTCAGTTTTACTGTTCCTCATGCTAAGATAACCATGGGTCATTCCAGCACCAGGCTGCCTAAAGTGAGAAGTGTCCAGATTCAGAGCAGTAGGTGAGGGGGGGCTCCTGTCTATCTGTCACCACCAGAGATGACAGGATGCAGGTGTACAGGTCCCCTGTGAATTGGTACCATTTTACGTGAATGAAGTCACTGAATTCTCCTATCAGTCCTATGGTGTAGAAGTCATTTTATGGGGAAGGAAATGGTGGTGCCTAAAATCACTGTTAGTAGGAAGCAGGATTAGGGCCATCTGACTTTAGATTGAGTGCTATGTGTCTATAACCATGTTTTTAGAAGTAGGTTAAAAGAATGAAGATTTCACTTTAAATTTTCTTCAACTATTTCTGCCATTAAAAAATAGTGCAACCTTCGGTTTTTATTTTAAAGAAAATTCCCTGGGTTTGAATGAGTGGGTGCAGTGTGTCTCTCTGCTGGTTCTTCCACTCTGCTGCTTGAGCCTGGAGTCATTTTCCTCCACAGAATACTTTATTTATTAAACTTTTTATTTAATCATCAACAAATTGTTTACTTATCTATTTATTTACCTATTTATTTTTAAGTATTTTCTTAATTTGAAAGTTTGAATTTTTAAGTTTGAATTATCTTTCCACTGTAAAGGCTTAATTTATTGTTTTCTAAAACTTTATCCCAGTTTAATATTCTTTCCAAGTGACCTTAAAATGTTGTCTCCTTCTATAAAATAGCTAACTATGAATACCTTTTGTATTTCTAGTTTCTAGAAACCTTTCAGAATAATAGGATTCTCTTAAACGACTAATTACCCCAAATCTGTTGCCTGTGTAATGCTATCCAGCAAGCAGCTGGCTTCATATGAAGAGAGGCTAAGAGCTCTTTTTTGTCTTCCCCATTTAAAATCATTTGCTCTTATTTAATATCTGCAAAGAAGGCAGTCACATCCTAGTAGAATTTGCTGTTGTGAATTTTGGATTGTTTCCATGGGTTCCGCCTTACATCTGCGTGGTGTTTAAAGCCAATGCTTCCTTTCTTTTTGTAGGCATTCAGGGCCTGTTGCCTCATAATCCAATGTCATGCTGAATGACAGAAAATTGAAGTTGAATTTATTTAACTTAGAAAAGGACTGCACAGAACAATACACTTATTTAAGACTCCTTGCCTCAGAACTGAAGGAGCTGTCTTGTGCAGGTGGCTTTCTCTCTCTGCTGCTTCTCCTGTGTTCCTTTATTTACTAAGAACAGGAACTGAACACTTTGCTTCCCAAAACAAAAGAGACCCACTACACCACTCAAACCAACAATAAACCAAAAGAGCTATGCCTCACCCAGAATAGAGCAGATATGTCCTGTGTATTTAAAAAACAATTCCAGCATTTTATTATTACAGAAAAATATAACCTGAAGTTAAAGGGGAAAAAAAAACAGCACAGTAAACAAATTAATCAACTCATAATTATACACTGGTGGGATGTTTATATTATGGGTTATTTGTAATGAGCCCTTTTTCTTGACTCCTTGTATATTTTCTCTGCTTATATAAAGTGGTTTCTTTGTTGACACTATTTTATTTCCTGTGTCTGTTTACTTCACATGACAGTCTTCAGAAGTTTCTGTGTTTGAAAAACATTTATTTGCTTTTCCTATTTTTACGGAGATGATTTAAACACATAAACAAATATTCTGAAAGTTGCTTCTCTGTTCGTTGAGTACTGTGATATAAAGATCAAACCATCTATGCTTATCTTGAAACAGGGGGAAGGGGAAATTTAGTGATTCTAGAAGGAGAACAATACTGAAAAGTGAAATAGCTTTTTCCTTTCTTGAGTTGAGTCATGGTGTATTGTACATTTTCCTTTAAGCCCAGTAAAGTCTACAACTGTGATATATAAGTATACTCAAGTGTTAGCCTGGGAATATTTTTCACTAGTGTAAAAATGGGTTTTGAATTTTTACTGCCATTTTTATTTTCTACTATTCTAATTAAGAAATAATTGCATACAACGCATATATTAGGTGCTAATATTTGGGAGTTTATTTTTAAGATAATCAGTTTTTTTCTCTTAACAAAAGCTGCATTTAGAAGAAATAACAAAGTTGATCACATAGGCTCAGACTTGTATTTCACTTCAGTTCAAGATTATATCCTGATAAAACATAATGGGACATTTAGTAGGAGGAACTTACGTCAACTTTATAAAGTGGGTCATAATTACACCCACATACTGTCTTAGTATCTTTCCTCAGTTATATTAAATTTTAAACTTTCAAAAGTTCAACTTAAACATTCTACTAACTCATTATGTATTTTCTGTAAAATGTACTTTTCGTTTTTCTTAGATTTACTTCCTGAAAGATTTGGGGGTGTAGCAAACAGATCTCTAGCTCCATACTTCATCAACAAGTATCATGACCTCTGGTAGCTTTTATATTTTTAGTCAGTGTAAGAAAGTTAGAAAGGTAAGACCTTTCAGATGAGACCAACCTGAATTTAAATCGTAGGTCTCTTCTAACTAGTTATGTCATCTTTGATAAATTCGTAGTCACTCTGATTCTCAGAGTCTTCTCTGAGAATATACATTTAAATAGTAAAACGTTTATTTTTCATGGCAGTTGGGATGTTGTACAGGAGAAAGCCCTCTGCTTAGTGCCTGAGCATAGGACTCCATCAACAAACAATCCTGCCTTTCTCCCTTATTCTTAGAGAATACTGGGAAATCTTTTGGTCTGTCCTGTGTAAATAGAACCCCGCTGAAAGCCCACAGCAACTCAATGACAAAGCAACACATTAAATAAAATTGGTAAGAGATTTCTTTGTTGCAAAAGCTTATACTCAGAAATAAAATCTCCCTGTATGTGATTTTATCTTTTCTCCCATATAATATTGCTTGAAAAATGGAGAGGACATCCTCACAAATACCACCTATCAAGTAAGTCTCTGCTGAGTTGTGTTCTTAGGAGCTACCCTCTCCATTTGATCCCTTTCATTGAGTTTAAAATCATGAATCACTTTGACTTCCAGTTGGCACACTACTGATTGTAAGATACCAGGGAAAGGATCTCAGATTGACTTTTTTCTCAACTGAAGAATGGGGCCTATTAGGACCTACATGGCAGTTTGAATAACGGATGTTAATGTGCTAGATAAACATAAAAACTGTGCCAATTCTAAGGAATTTTAATTAAAACATTTAGAGCAAATTTATTTTCTGATTTAAAGAACTGGGTTTTCACCAAAGTTAAGGCAGATGAAATATGCACATGTATACATATATAATTTTTATCTATTTGTACAGATGTTGTGAAATTTTTAACTTTTATGATAAAAACATACGTTTAAAACACCTGAGCAGCTGTAACACAGACATTTTATAGTTCCCATGTTTTAAATTATTTTCTCCATAGAAACCAGTTAGTCCACAGGTGCACATTTGTTTTCCACTTAATTCTGAAGAGCTCTGGCAAGGGTGGAGGCGGTTGCCTTACTCACATGGAGTGTGATTCCACTCTTTCTGCCCATTTGTTGCTTCTGTGTTGGCTTCAGCTGTGCATGTGCACATGTGTCAGACACGCTGCTGTCGAGCAGTCATCCGCACATACTGCTTGAATCCCCCATTTCAAGACTATAGAAGCCAGTTTTCTACTTAAATTTTCTTGGTCTTTAAAACCATTGAAATGCCTATTTGTTGCATTTGTTGCAGAGTTAAGAATTTCTTTATTTACCAGGAGTTTGGTGCATGGTTTCAGTGTTTCAACTTTACCAGGAGACCAGGCTCTGCTTCTGGTTTGGGTCACAAGCGCTCACTCAGACCATAAAAGTCAGAAGTGAGACACGTGATCAGAAGTCATTTGTGTGTCAGCTCGTGGGCTTCCTTTGAAAACAGCCGTAAAATCTAGCCTGTTAACTGTTTGAAAATGAGAACGATGTTGGGGGCAGAAAGAGACCAGGCCCATTAATCCCCAGGGTTTTCCGAGCAGGACTGAGGATGAGCAGGGAAGGTCTTCTACACAAAGTGGAATACACAGCTGCGTCACTCTGAGGGGAGAGTGGCAACTCTAGAATATGGCTTGCTCTCTATCTGGATAGTTAAAATGTACTAATCAGACAAATGCATTGTGTCATTTCAGATTTACAAAGTCAAGTAGAATCACTTGGGCTAAGACTTCAGAGGGCAATGACAGAGGCGGACAACTATAAAGAAATGTTCATGTAAGATGTGAATGCCAAGAGGCCTGGCCTGTCAGGCTGCTGTGTCCTGTAGATGCTACCGGAGAGAGATTTCGAAAGCCTCTGCTGTGCTCTCTGTGGCTCTGTCAGCAGAGGTTCCTTGGTGTGGGTATGGTCTGTAGCAACTTTGCTCAGCTGCTTTTCTGGCCTAGATCGTACATTGAAGAACCCATAAGTATTTTAAAATACGAGAACAATTTCTTTCCCTCAATAAGACATTTCCTTATATATCTATTAAAACCTTTCCTGGTTATTCAACTACAATAATATTACCCTGTATAATTCTGTGAACTTTTTCACTTATAGTTGTTTCTTTAATTTGTCGCCACAAAAACAGCATTGAAGTTGTTTCTTACAATTCCCAATTTGAGATTCAGAAAGACAGGTGAATATCTTTCAAATGCTGGTGTACTTATTCTTTATGTAAGTAAGGAAAAAGAATGTTGGAAAGCAAATGATAAGAAGATGCTTTTATAAATATCCAGAGCACTATTTCTTACAAAAATAAATTTATTTAAGTAATTTCAAAAATTACTCTATTGTATAAATATAGTACATCCATTACTATAACACAAAGGCAGAATTTATATAATCTTAGAAAAACAAATTCTTTTACTTTGTGGTATATAATCTGGTACCTTTGGTTTTCAGTTCCTGTATTTCAGAAGGATGAAACTCATAAGAATATAAATATTTAGAATGCTTAGCAACCAAATGTTGTGGTGACCATGGACTACTCCTAAGAATAATGTGTTTAATAACATTCTTAACAACATAAGAAAAAACAATTTCAAAAAAATGCCCTGTCAAATTAATACATACTCGAGTTATTTTTAGCAAAATAATTTTATTCTGAAAACAAGAAAAACCAAATAGTCATGCTTTATAATACTGTGGTTAATCTTACAATACTTCAACTGTTGGTGTATGATGACTGGGCTGAAGGCATGGACAGAGTTACTTGGATGACTTACTAAGCTCAAGGAGTAGGTTTCTGTGTGAACAGAAATGTGAAGAAAGTTTCTAGTTCTTGCCAGAAAGAAATCATTTTTCTCCACCTTCTAATAACATCAGTCAGGGTTTTGACCCTGTTATGTGGAAGACGGCCTAGCCCACCACAGCTACTGTGTGACTTGGGATGCTCAGACTTTAAGAAATCTTTTATTTTTTTAAATTTATTTTTATAATACTTTTAATTTTATTCATTCTTTAGATTTTACAGCATCAGCAAATGGTTATTGGAAAGCCTGTCCCCCCCACCCCCATTGACGACCACTCTGTTCACTCTGACCCCTCTCCTTGTTGTTTTTTGATCTATGTTGAGTCCTTTGGTCTCTTTGTTTTCTGTGGCAATGTCCTTTTCTTGGGTGAGAGACTGTGATCCTAGAATATAACAAGCTGTTTTGGTAGATGTTCAGTCTTATCCCTGTGCTGGGTAGCAGTTCGTTCTCATTTGGACTCTATTAGTGTTTCCTCATTGTTGATTGTCTTCAATCAATCCCATTCATTATAGAAGAAACTCGTTGTGAAAGGCATCTGCTGAAAGCCTTTGCAGGTCATTTCCTTTCCTTCAGATTGTAGCCCACCACTGGAGAGGTGGCTGAGCGTGGGAAGGCGGGGCTGTGACCGGTGTGAAAAGGCATGGAGGCTTGGCCTTGGGCCCAGAACCTTAACCAGGTCCCCGGCTGCAGGCACCTCCCTAGGAAATCTTTTAAAGGATAAGAGCTAGGAAGCAGGGAGTGGGAAGGGTGGTACTGCTACCCTGCTGAGTAAAGGGAATTTGTGGACAAGACTCAGCATTTAGATGGAGTCCTGGCCATTTAGGGGAGAGGCTGCCTTTGGAGACTGGTGCACTAAGGAACAGAGAGGCAGCTCATTGGTGTGACATGAAATTATTTTCATGAATTAAGTTGGCACAGAATTCTCTGTATTTATAAGGAAGCTTTCTATTAATAGTAATTAATATTAATATTAATATACTTTGTGGTATATTTTTCTAATTATATTTTTAACAGAATTTCTAATGCAAGTGCTGAGCAATAAGAGTCAGAGTAGATGAATCAGAGATAAAAATACACCACCTGATTAAATTGCATCGAGTGAATACCTGGAGGCAGTCACTGTATCCAATTCAGAAATACTGATGTCATATTTACTTTATGAAATGGGTGCTTCTATATAGGAACTTGTTAAAACTAGAAAATAGATTGTCTATTTCTAGAAAATCTGAGTTATGACAGAGCCCTTTAATGTCCTCATCTTCTGTGGACCCTTTTCTGTGTACCTGTGTGCTTCCAGTTCTGCTCTGTCTCCCCTATCTTCATTGGTAGGATGAATCTGAATAGAGTGGGTTTGTAGGGTCAGAGCCTTGAAAGTTTAGGTGCTTGGGATTTAGGAGGTCACCAGTGATTTTGAGTACCACTGTATTCAATGGTTAAAATCAGATTTTTGATGTGAACAATGTTAAATATAACTCCTTCAAAAAAATTGGCATATATTTTGTTACTAAACTGGGATTTATTATAGGTAACCAGACCTTTTTGAATTCAGAAATTGGAAGGCAGTGAAGTCAGATCTCCTTAAAGTTTTAATTCTGACACTTTACAGGGGCTGGGGATAAAAATGGGCTTCACCTGTCCACCTTAAGATAGCTTTTTTGTTACTTAGATTGTTTTAAATGCCTGGATATAAGTTTTGTGGATTTTTATGTAAGGGAAAGAGACAGTGATTAAATGGATGAACCTGTCTGCCCCCTCCAACCTCCCTGTGGTCTGTAAGAACTCATCCTACATTTGAAATCAGGATGCATTGGCCTATAAGTAGCCAGGGTAGAGTGGCTTCAGGGCCCTTGGTCAGGTGGCTCAGCACTATCTCCAATGATCTTAGTGTCTCTGTCTCCACCCTGCCTCCCTACACGGACTTCTCTCCAAGGCTCTCACTCCTTGTGAAGAAGAGATGGTGAATTTTTGGGTATCTTACTCAGATGTAGCCACCCCAGAAGCTGAAAAGGCCTATTTTTAATGGTGTTATTTTTAAAAGTGGAAAAAAAAATTCCCAGAAGTCACTGAAGAGTCCTGTCCTTCCATCTCTGTCTAGATGTAGACATCCTCTCCCTTAAATGAATGTCTGGCAAAGACTACCACATTAGCTTACAGCAAACAGGACTTACCAGGCAGCAGATAGTATTGGAGCTCTAACAGCTGGGAGGAAAGGGGTAGTTACATCTAGAAGGCAGCCAGCAGTATTTGCAGAAGGGCTGGAGTGCTAATAATGCCTGGAGAAATTGATTGCAACATTTTCTGCACATTTTATTTGTAAGTAGATTTAATTATTTAGATTGGTTTAGGGAAGACCTTTGAAGTAATTTTAAAAAAGTAGATACTATGAAATATAACATTATTGCATAATATGGTTTTACTGAACATGTTAATATACTATATATTAACATATAACATGTATTGTATACTGCTTAGGGATGCACTTTTTCTGCTACACCTCTCAGTATAAACATAGATAAAGTCAACAAAACAGACTGCCATAAATGATAAACGATTTTAGGAATTCCTGAAAGATGATACATCAGGACAGTAAAAAGTTTCAACTCCACTTTTTTTTTTGTACCAAAAATGGGTGATAAAGTTAATGACTTACTTTTAAAAACTACTTTTTTAAAAAATTAAAAAGGTAAGACATTGCTGAGGAATAAAACATCAAAGAAAATCAAAATGATTACCATAAAATTTGTGAGAATACCTCTTTTAGGGGAGAAGGCAATTGACTGATTGGGGCTAGGGACAAAAAAGCTTTTAAGGTGTTATTTTTTTGACTTGAATGGTACTTACATGAATGTTTTCCTAAAACGTACATAATTTTCATGCAGTTTTCTTTATCTTATAACTTTATCATGTTTTAAAATAAAAAATTTCAAAAGTAAATGAATTTTTTTCATGTGCATGATACCAATAAGTTATTTATTAAAGATTAAAGTCATTCTTCAAGTTGGGAAAACGCATGGCTACATTCATTACAGTTTATAAATTGTCTTTAGCTATATTGAATAATGATATATTGATGAGCAGTCTAAACAAATTTAAACTAAAATATTAATTTCTCAATTATATTAGCTTTTTGGATATTGCTAGAAAACCCAGTAATACAAGATCAAGACAAATGTCTATTCGAGTTTTACAATTTCCATTTTTTAATGATTTTTATATCACTGCTAAGATTTAAGATCTTTTTATTTATTAATTAGAATAGATTCTCCTTGATGTCTTTGAGCAGAGTTGTGATTCTTGCTTCAAAACTTCTTGTCTGATAATTTCAGTATCTGGGTCTTCTCAGAATCAGCTCTACTATTGTTTTTCTAGAGAATGATTATACTTTGCTGTTTTCTACTAAGTTGAGCAATTTTTATTATATTCTGGACATTGTAAATGTCATATTTTGGAGATTCTGGATTCTGCTATATTTCTCCAAATGGTAGGAGTATAACTTAAAGATGTAAATGAGGCTTCTTTGACAACTAATTTGCAAATTCTGCCTCCGGGGCAACAGCACAGTGCTTAATTAATGCTAGGAATCTGTTCTTTATGCTTGTAACTTAGGGCTTAGCTAGATATGTGGGTAGAGATTGCAGGCAGGACTGGGGTTCCCTCTTTGGCTCTTTCATCTCCAGAAATAGTGGTTTTCCTAAACACTGTCCTCAATACTTCTGGTCAGAACAACCATGAGATTTTGTTTTTGTTTTTACCAGGAGTTTAATTTTCCTGCATGGTGCAGGAAAATGCTCTGTGCATGGTGCTCTCAGACTTAAAATCATTACAAACAAGACAAAAGTAAATCCTGATCCCAAACTCATTCTAAGCTCCACTTTCCTTGCAGAATCTGCCCACTTTTGTCACTTTCTAATGCCTTCACACAAGGTTTTTCTTATCTTTTTCATATTGTCCAAAAGTTAGACTTTTCACTTAAATGCCTATTATGGGCATTTGCTTGGCTATTACAGAAATGAACTGACTGTATATTTCTTTCAAGAATAATAAAATGCTACAAAATGATGCTAAGAATTTTATCCTATGAATAAATAAGATAACAGAAAAATATATATTAAGACTTGCAGATTTAACTTTTTTTTTAACAAAGAAAGAAAAAAATTTCAGTTATATATCCCTAAATTTAAGGAAATCTGCATGTTTAACTCCAAATAGAATATTAAGATAAGGAAAATAATAAAGGGAAAACAAACTTAATGAAAGTAAAACATGTATGTCTTAATTTTGAAATAAAATACTTGAATCTTTTTTGTATTATTTTAGGAATAAAGCTAATGAAGCTGATGACTGTCAAAGAGAACTCAGAAAGCTGAAGTTTGAAGCTGTTATTTCTGACTCACGGTATACATAGCAAATTCATTCATTAAAATTTTTAGTAACTAATCTTAAGATCATAATTGCCAAATATTTAGTATTTAAATGTAAATAGCTTTTCTTACTGGATTGTTTACATAGCTAATTTGAGTTTATCATACTTGAAAATCTTCATTGATTTAGCTCTGACTGGATGGGAAAATTTTAATATCATTGAAATATCCATTTTCTTGGCATCTTCATTTTTAAAAATCAGATTATAGTCTTATTTCAAATGGAATTTTTATATACATTTGATGAACAAACTGTATATTCGTGGACTTTTTTTCCTTTTTCATTTTAGGCATGCACGATTGCTTAAGGAAAAAGAAGACTCTTTAATGGCTTGTCAACAAACATATAAGAGTTTACAGGAAGAATTAACTGCAAAAGAAAGGCAAGAAGAGGACATAAAAAAAAGAATTAATTTTGCAGAAAATGAACTGGAAATAACCAAAGCTCTTCTGAAAAAGACACAGGAAGAGGTTGTAACTCTGAAAAATGAAAGGTGCAGTCAAGAATAATTCCTTCCAAAAATATTTTATGTTTAAGTCAGTATTGCATATAGATTTGAAACATCAAGGTCCTGCTTATTTTAATAGTAGCAGAATCAGAATTTCAGAATTTTATAACATAGAAAGATCATCAATTCTTCTATCTCATTACCCACAGAGGATTAAAGTAAAGACAGATTGGTTAGATGACTTGCTTAAACTCACCCATTACTGAATATAGAAAGAGAATCCACATTACATTAGGTGTTAGATTTTTACTGATGAGAATCAAGAGACCATATGCAGTATTTATATTACTAAATTTTACCTGGGCCTGTAATTGATGGTTCCTGTCATTCTGTCAAAACAAAAATAATATGAATATATGTACACATGTACATATATACAGGCCTCTCTGTATATGAGTGTATGCACATGTATACATGTATGTATATATGTATGTGTGTACATGTATATATATGTGTGTGTTTTGATTGGTTGTTACTGTTCCCCTCTCTTCTGTGGTCATCAGCACCTTTTATTGAGGGCTCACTATAGCAGAGATACTTTTGGTACTATGGTAGTTTCTACTTACTAAGAAACATGCTCATTGAACCTGCCAAGCTATTTTTGCCCAGTTAATTTGTCTTTAAATTAGCCTATCTGTACTCAGTATCTTAGCCTTGCCTCCTTTCTTTCTCTTTTCATTTATTTGGTATGTATTCACTCATTCTTTATGAATCCTTTTGTTTTTAAAGTATATCTGAAATATAGCACAAGTTTCAGGGTATTGTTCTTTTTTAATCAAATCTGCAAGTCTTTAATAAGGGACATTATCCTATTTACATTTATTGATGTAGAATTTTTGTTGTAGAACAATATACTGTAATATTACTATTGTAGAATAATACAAGTTCTATAAGGCAGAAATTTTTGTCTTGAATTGTTCTCTGCGCACATGAAGACTTTTGTTTTTCATTCTACCTGTCACTTTTCTTTTAATTTATTTTTTATTTTATTCTTTTATTTTATGAATATTTCAATACTTTCTCAACTTAGATTTATAATTTTTTTTAGTTCTCTTTTTGGGATGCTCTTTGCTTCCAGAGGGAAAATTTAGGAGTAGGACTACAAGAACAGGTAATAGGGAACTTAAATGAGGTTTATGTTGTTTCTCATCAGCTCTCCCCCCTGCATCAGAGCTGTCTCCACTCCTGGCCAGCAGGAGGTCTTTCTAGTTCACAGGAAAGCAAGGCTTGTCTCTGACCTACTCTGGGGTTCCCTTTTTTGAGTAAGATAAACACTGATAAGTTGACTACCACCCACCATTTCTGCCTCATTCCCTATACCAGTAGACTGCTTCTGGCAAAGATGGACCCTGGTAGCTACCCATCTCTTCATCCCACCTGACACCTCTGCCATGTCATGATTAGAAACTGGACCATCCATAGCTACTAGAAGCAGCAATTTTACAAGCAGGAAATTTGCAAGAGACAGGCTTCCTAATCACAAGAAAGAGTGGCAACTGATAGATTGATCATGCAATAAAGAGAGCAAATTTATAAATGCAAACCGAAATGTTAGAGCATTTCAATTTAGCCCAGTACACAGTAGAGACAAATGGTCCCTGTATTTATAATGTGGGTATGCTAACCACAATGATGATCCTGACTAGAAAGATAAAGATCAGTGACATATTCCATGTAACAGGTACAGAATCATACTCTTAGGAATGACACTGTTTTTTTGTTGTAAGGGAGGTCAGCTCGAGAACAGAGTGCTAGGTGCTGGGTGGAGCAGGTGGGAGTTGGCAGCAGGTGGGGCAAGTCAGGTTGTTTATCGTTTTGATGTAAATCAGAGGATTTATGTAGAGTTCAGCCCAAGAGACAGAAGCAGAATTAGCCTGCTCAGCTCCCACCCCTTCAGTAATCTGTTGGGTTATTAATATTATTAAAATATATGTGCTGGGTACATAGCAGTCAACTAGTGAGGACTCACTGCAGGTTGAATGAAAGAGGGTACGTGAAAACTGGCTGAAAAGAAGGACAGGTGACCTTTCAGAAGCTTGGACATCACTGTCCAAACCTGCCTGAAATATGTTTCCTTTGACTCGGGCACACCTGTAATGTTGCTCCTTCCTGCCTCTCTTGCTCCTTTCCCTTGCTCCTGCCATTCCAGGAGACATTTCTTGAGGTTCCTGCCTGTGAACTTGACTTCCTCTCCCCTCTCTCCTCTTTCCCTCAGCACAGTGTCCCTCAGCTGAGCAAGTTTGCTCCTGAAGTTTTGATTTGAAGCACCTCTGGTACCTCCACATGGAGCAACAATAGATAGGAAAGTCCATCCAGAAGAAGCTGGACTTAGGAGACACTTAAAATAGAGATACTTGATGATATCCCCAGAGAAATTGGCTCTGTAGGCCTGGGTGTTACTCAGGCTGCCAAACAGCATGTGGAGGTACCAGGTGTACACATGCTGCCCTCAAGCCAAAGCACCTCACTGGCAGTGACAGGGTGAGCATATTCAGGTATATTCAGGTCAGCCATCCCCACAGCAAACCCACTTCCACAGCAAAGCCCTCGCTGAAGTTGCCACTGAGGCCATTCTGAAAAATGTGCTATTTGGAAGTGTTATAACTTTAACAGAAAAGAAGCCGGGCATGGTGGCTTGTGTCTGTAAGCTTCAGCTTATGAAGTGGCTGGGGCTAGGGATTGCGGTTCGATTGCCTCCTGGGGCCGGTAGCGAGACCTAGTTCCAAAAAAATAGCTGGGTATGGTGGTGCATGCCTGTAATCCCAGCTACCTGGGAAGCTGAGGCTGGGGATTGCTTGAGTCTGTGGTACCCTGGGCAACGTGAGCCTGCAGTTCCATGGGCAAAAGTGCGAGACCTAGTCTCAAAACAAAACAAAACAAACAAACAAACAAGCAAACAAAAACCAAAACTTCAACAGAAAAAAAAAAGAACACACAAAAAGGCAGAATTAACCTTAAAAAAAAAACAACAACTGACCAAATTGAACTTGAAGCAGGAAAGAGTGAGTGACTAAGAGAGAATTCATGTATTAGTGTGACTCTATTTAATTTTGTGCTGCTTCTTCCTCACACTCACCTGAGAATGCTCCAGTAGGAGAGGAGGAGACAGAAGTCGGGGCCTTGGAGATAATGGCTCACTGGGCTGGAGGTCTGACCAGTACGGGCTTGGCACTGGGACTGGAAAGAAGGGTCTCCTCTGTGAACATGGGGCTGCAACAAAGCAAGGGGGGTAGGTGAGGCTGCTTTTACATTCTTTTAAAAGAGAGCCCACAACTTTCATGCTCTGGACACAAGGTTTCTCTGTTCAGACTTTTGAACCCCAATACCCTTTAGCACCCTTGAGCAAAGCGAGGGGGTAGTGAGGCTGCTTTTAAATTCTTTGCAAAGAGACTCATAGCTTTCACATTCTATGCACAAGGTCTCTCTCCAGAACTGTGAACCCAAACACCCTTTAGCACCCTTTAGCAATGCCCTTTAGAATTGAATCAAGTTCTGTGGCCTGGCCTGCAGGTCTAATTCCATTTTCATGGAAAGTTGTTTCTATGGTAAAACCTCTTTGGAAATCCCAGGGGCCAACTTACAAGCACACTTTATTATAAGGACATATGGGTTTAAACTTGGAGACTTCCCACACATAACTACCTTGTCTCCAATCTCACTTCCCAACATGCAGCTGCTCACACAGCTCTCAAACCTGTGCATTCCCAAGAGCTTCGTCAGCCCTCAGTAAATTCCAAGCAAAAATATAGAAAAATATAGAAAATATAACCTAGTATGATTTATTGCCAATAGTGTAATGGAATTAGTGAAGTTGTGTTGTTGGAAGGAAAACTTCGCAGGGGCCAGTCAGGTGCAAGGGGCTTGGATGTAAATTATTCTGTGAAGTGATACGTGTCTGCATCTGTTTGTCTAGCTACTTGCCTATTTAAATGAAGCTTCCTTAATTGTTCCCTGTCCCCACTGAAGCATATTTTGTAGGCTTTAGAGAGGATTTGATTTCCCTTCCTACACACATAATATTACCTTCTTTATCGGTTCCCTGGCCTTCTCTCTTCCCACTTTAATGGAAAGCTGTAAACCCTCACCCCAAAAAATACCCGCAAAATCGAACAAATTACTCCAGGAGGCTCATGGTGCTTCTTGTTTCCTTGTCTGTGTCATGACCCTATGATTAAATAGGTTGCTTCCTTATGAATGCCCCCTCTCCCCCTCTTAAGCTCACTCACACACCATCCACAGGTTTTAGTGGTGGGGGCCCTTTGCTCTCCATTTGTCCTCACTCTGCTTTGAGGAAATGCCCCACTGTGGGTGCTCAGTGGAGAGA
The DNA here is from genome assembly GCA_004024945.1 of Uropsilus gracilis. Classification (NCBI taxonomy): domain Eukaryota; kingdom Metazoa; phylum Chordata; class Mammalia; order Eulipotyphla; family Talpidae; genus Uropsilus; species Uropsilus gracilis. Next base: position 63,159 of record PVHY01001675.1, read on the forward strand.
AGGGGCCTAAGCACCCACCATGACTCTGCTGCATGCCATCTGCCACAGGGAAGAGGCTCACTTTTCCTGCATCAGTGTGCTGTTCCCCCCCATCCTGGTACACCCACCCACGCAGCATCTCCCTCCCTAGCTGGTGTCCCTTAGTCAACCCCTGCCCAGAGGGAGCACATCTGATTTTCTAGCCCAGAGGGGAGCATTTTCCAATTCGCATAAAGGCACTGGCTGGCAGAATTGTGACCCTCACCTGAGAAGCAGGGGTCAGTCCCATGTTTACACATGAGGGAAGAGGTTAAGCAAGGCTAAACTTCTTGCTCAGGGTCACATAATTGGCAGAGGCGAAATCAAGTTCTGTTGTGTCTAATCTTAAAACACATGTTTCCTTTGCTTGAGTTTACACAATTCCTTCACTATTTGTCTTGAAGGGCTGAGGTTTGTCAGCTTCTGTCCATGTGACTCCTCTTTCTCAACTCTTGTAACACTGAGTTGTCAGGGGACTTTGAACCCTGCGGGAAGCAGAAGCAACCCAGCATCCACTCTGGGTCCCCTCCCCCACCTCCACTCTTTCAGATCCTTCCATTTGCTCATTGTATGGGCAAATGGAGGTGGGAAGCCAAAGGGAAAGGAGGCTTGTCTTCCACACTCTGCCTGGCAAATTCACAAGCAATTGTTATCTTTAGAATGAGAACATTTCGGCCGGCACAGTGGCTCGTGCTTGTAAGCTTCAGCCTATGAAGCGGCCCGGGCTAGGGATCGCGGTTCGAGTCCCGCCTGGGGCCCGGAGTGAGACCTAGTTCCAAAAAAAAAAACAAAAAATAGCTGGGCGTGGTGGTGCACGCCTGTAATCCCAGCTACCTGGGAACCTGGGGCTGGGGATTGCTTGAGTCTGTGGTACCCCAGGCAACAAGAGCCTATGGTTCCACAGCTAAAAATAGCGAGACCTAGTCTAAAAAAAAAAAAAAAAAAAATAGAATGAGCACATTTCACACCTTTTGAAGAGATGAACTGTTTCCTTACTATAGTGGTCTAGCCCTGCTTTCATGAGGGCTTGTTAGCAATGAGAAGTGTAGAATGTAAAAAAGAGTTCAGAGGCAAAATGTTAGGGATTCTGTTACCTCATGATAGTGTGACTAGCATAAAAATGAGTGGACCTTAACATTAGGCCAACATAAGTTTAAATTCCAATTTGATTGGTGTCAAGATTAAACACCTTACATAGTCACTCTAAGCTTACTTTGCTCCTCTGAAGACTGGGAGTATGAGTAGTAGCTATAATAGCTCTACTAATATTAGGTCTGGTAGGTTTTAGGTGCCCAGTAAGCGTTAGTTCCCTGTCTAGCATTTTTTAAAAGTTGCTAACCTCTTAAAGCATCATACTTTATTAGTTTTTATACCCGACATTGGTGATGTAGATAGTCAATAAACGCCAATTGAATTCAACATTATCTGCTCTCTGCTCAGAATTGGAAAGATTGGTCCGTTGTGTAATTTAAGTGGAACGCTCTCCTATTAGTTTAAAGCGTTATCAATTTAAGTGTTCTAACATTAATAACATTTTTAGATAACAAACCTCATCAGATACTTCCCCAAAGCTCACCTCTTCCTCTGATTTCCTATCCATCAAAAGACTTCAGAGCAGTCGAAAATCTTATACCACAGTTTTACTGCTATTAACAGAGGCAGGAGTTGTGGCAAAATCAGAATGATCTCTTTGATTGACAATGTGAAGATATCTCTAAAAGAACAACTTGTGAGACAGAACTTAAGCTGTCATTAGGCGTTGTGATTTGACATTTGTTTGCAGTGCTGTTTTTAACTACAATTAAGAGAATCTGGATTTGTGCATGTGTATAGGAAAGTAGATTCTCATTTTCTTTTTGGTCTAAGAATTTAAAAGTTAAAAAATTTAAGATACTCATAACTCCATGTAGATTCTATTGTGCCAACTCCAAAACTGTTATTTCTGTTTCTTAAAAAATCTGGTGCAGTTGCAGGGTAAATGCTACAGATAGCCACACCTCCTCTCCGCTGCAAAAGAGAAGGCAGCATAGCACGCTGCAGGGAGCCAACACTCCCTGTGTGAATCATGTCACCTCAGTCCCTTAACACACAACATCTTTGTTCAAAAAATGAAGGGATTGCACTCACATTTTCCAAGAAATGGTAGCAGAGAGCCACTGTATCACCAGAGACTAAAACCGTGCCTGACACGTAAGGCACTCAAATACACGGTGAATGGATGGATGTATGCCAAAACAACTTAATCCCAATCAGTACACCTATGTCGGGATTTAAATTCAGATACTCCTAGTATTTTCTTAGGTCCAGAAAACTTCTTCTGACTTTCCAAAAACCAGAGCTAGGAGTTTAAAGCAAACTCTTGGGTTTTAAGAATAATCTGCTTTGTTGGGTTCTTAGTGAAATGTAAATTTAGGACCTAAATCTATGTTGTTCCCTGTAACTCAGAAGCATCGCTATCTCTAGAACTGAATCGGAAGAATATATTGGATTATTTAGATATATTCAAGAAAGACTACATATTTTCTGCTTTTCATAACTTAGGGGGAAAATAGACTATGTAGTTAACAATGTGTTATTTCTTATTATTTCTCTAGATTTCTAACAAAAAGCCTCACTAGAATCAAAGTTGTTCCTTTCTAGTTTCTTTCCTACAGGTTACTTTTCCTTTCTAAACGTCCTAGGATGCTTTGTTTTGCTGGGCAGTGTGCTTCCATGGGTGCATTATATGAAGCATGGTTTTTACTTTTTGGAACTGGGACAATCTTTTCACATTTGTAATCATCTCTGCACACAGGCAGTGCCCACTCCCTGCTAGTTAAGGACAGTGAGTATCTGTTAACTCTGTGTATAGTTCTGCCTTGTCCCATTGAAGAGTCACGCTGAAGGGTTCTTAAGTCAGGAACAGAGGCTCAGCAGGAACCAGAGATATGAAAGTCCTCATCTCTTTTGCCATAATACTGAGCAAAATTACCATCACAGACACAAGTTTATAATTTCTGTAACAGTTCACTGAAAACACCTTAGACCTTATGCAAAAGACCTTAGTTCTTTTCATTACTCTGAAAATTCCAATGAAAAGTTATTACTTCATTGATACTGTTTGAAACCGGCCTACTGTATTTTAGCTTCTGTAACCTACTGGATTTCCACAGTTTTTTGTTCTAATAGCATACAGATAACAGTGGAGGTTTTTACTGGGTTTATCAGAGGGATGTATATGAAATGGATTCTGTTTCAGTGATATCAGAATGATAACTTCCTTCAGGGAGACTGAACTGAAGGCATTGCGAAGATTCAGAACCATCCATTGTAGAGTGAAGGTAACTTCTAGTATCACCTTCACAGGCACCCTTCTGGAAATGCTCATTGGAATTTTCTAATCAGTAAGACCTCTTATCAAATAGGACTCCTGGCTTCAGAAACAAAGTGCATCAGATTGCCAGGTCTCTGATTTCTGGCTCTTCCTAATAAGCACCTGACCTGCACACCTGTCTGTGACTCTGGCATTTTGAAAATCAGGTGAAATGTCACTTTTTCCCCATTGACTGCTGCTCCTTTTTTTTTTTTTTTAATCAGGTTTACTACTATAAGATTCTAATCTTATATTTGAACTGTTTAGCACCAGTTGAAGGTAGATCATTATATTAATTTCCTGATGCTGCTAACCTGATCATTATATTAATTTCCTGATGCTGCCTCTGACTCCATAGCTTAAAACAAATTTCTTGTCTTACATTCCTGGAAGTTAGGAGTCAGTGAGTATTAAAGGACTAAAATAAGGATCATCCACTGAGTTTTTCATTTCAACTGTTATATTTTTCATTTCTACAAGATTGATTCACCTCTAAATTTCATTAGTCATTCAAACCACCCTTTTACTTGACTAGACAAAGCATCTTTATTTTATATTTTGTATCTGAAAATTCACTATCTTCAGAATTGGAGAACTTGAATATGCTGTTATTTGTTCAGTCCTCCTCTTATGCACCTTCTACAAATTAGGGGGTTATGATTTTTAAAGTATCATCTCATGGATATTGGATCTTTTATATTTAATTTGGTATCAATTATATGTCACTAACATATAATTTATATAGCATATATATAATTGATAACAATTTAAATATATGTTAATTAAATATATATTGTATCTTAACAAATTAATTATATATATATTATTACATCATTGTATACCCCAAAGTTCTCCCACCATGTTGTCACCCATAAACTGTCATTATGATCCCTGGTGCTCATCTCCCCTGACATTGCCCGCCTTCCCTCCCTCTCCGTTGCTGTAGGCTTCAGTTCTATCATCAATTTGCTAGTTTTAACTTTTTCATGTCCTTTTGTTTGGTTGGTCTTGAATTTTTACCTGCAGGGATACTTAGAGCCTCAGGTTGAAAAAACTTTCTGTCCCTCAACTTGGCACTTTTCCTACTAGGCATCTGGGGGTAAATCTAACTTGGTGTCTTAAGATGTCTTCTCCATATGATGTTTTAGACACTCAGCTGGTATGAATGCAGGATTTAAATGTGTTAGGGTGGGGAGGTTCATAGTTTCACCTTTACCTGGCACCAAAATTCAAAGTAGGTAGTTTCCATCCTGTTCCTTGGGAAGACATGCTATTTGTATTTTAAACATACCGAGTGAGTTTTGTACACACACCCAGCAGATGCAGCTCTATGCATTTCCTCATAGTCTCTCCGATTCTCTCCTGATCCCTGTCTCCTTCCTGGCTGTGACATGTAAGACTCAAGTGCATCAAGTTTAGAAAGCACCTTCTAGGCGAGCTTGGCATCAGTGCTCTACTTCTTGTCAGGCTCTTCCTTTCACTGCACTTTTTTATTTTTAACTTTTAGCTTGGAATAATTTTAGATTCACAAAAAAACTGTAAGGACAATGCAGAGAGTCTATATTTTCCTTTGGTCTGTCTTTCATAATTATGGCATATTTAAACACCAAGAAATGAACATTGGTAAAATTTAATTAGCTGGCCTATTTTATTCAGATTTTACTAGTTTTATATTGATAGCCATTTTCTGTTCTTTATTTGGAAATATTTGTTTTTCTTGAGTTTACTTGAGTTCTGTTTTCTATATCTGCTTCACCTTTTGTCAAGTTTACTGAATTTTAAGGTATTTCACTGTGCATTTTAATTTTACTTACATCAGTGGAGAAGCAGGTAGGGTACCTAGTCCAACACACTGCTAGGGAAGGGAGTCTGCAGAGATCTTTTCCATCAGTTATCCTCAAATGATATTCATAATTCTGATTACCATGTCAAATGCATTTCTCCATCTTCTTAAAATGTTCTAGCCTAAAAATGTAGGCACTAATTTTTTATGGTAAAAAATGTGTGTTTTACCAAAAGAGCCAAAGAGAAAATTGACAACATTTTAAGGATAACATAAGAATTAGCTCAAGAGATAGATTAAGAGTTTATTGTATTACTGTGTGTGGGAAACTCAAGAACCTAATGAGACTGGTAGTTTCTGTAAAACAAGGTAAAAAATATTTGAGGAACATTGAAGAAATGGAATCTGTAGAACTTGTCGTTGCATGGACAAGTTATCACAAGAAGGAGCCAGAGATTACTCAGGGCTTTCAAGTCAGACATTTGGAATGTTGAAGGTTTTCAGAAGTCAAAAGGAAAGACAAGATTTTAGGTGATAATGGTAGATTTTTTTTTTTTTTTTTGGTAATGCTTGGAATCTTTGATGTGGGTGGCATGGTGATTTCCAGCAGCAGTTATAAGTGAATGTCTCAAGTTTAAGAAGGGAGTCAGAGCCAAAAAGAAGAAAGTTAAAGTGGAAAACAAAGAGACTAGAAAGAGGAGTAATCAAAGGAGAAAAATCACCTACAGAGAAAATAAGAACAGTCATGGTCATTATATAAAGGGGAAGAAGCCCTTAGGAACAAGCATGTGTTATCGTTACTGGAGATATTCAATGCCCTTGTGAAGGGCACTCATGAACCCCCTTTCCTGTTCTACCCAGGGAATCACAAGCTAAGAATAAGATCCACTTATATGGATTAAAATATCCTTTGTATTTTGTTTTCACTTTCTAATATGTTTATCACTATAAGACATCCCTGACATTACCTGCTATGTTCCTATCAACATTCTATATAACTCTAATTAGAGCTGTTATACTAATGTGTTGATCTTATGGAATATCCCAATGTAGTTCCCTCTTTTTAAAAAAAAATAATATTGTATAGCATAGATTGATTTTAGTCATAAACATTTGAACTGCAATATATGACATTTTATTCTATCTTGGAGTATACATGTTACTATTTCAAGGAGAAAAAAATCATTACTTGTTAAGCAAATATTGGGTTTGAGAAAATACTTCGTATACAATGTTTGTAAATTGGTATTGGTAGTTAAAATGGTATGCAAAAGCAGTGTGTTTATTGCTAAAAAGAATGAACAGACTAAGTTGTGAGATAATATTCTCTACCACCAGGAACTGAAAAATAGGAATAATTTTAGGGGTGAGTCTTGACTCATTTGTTGGGCTTATGGTTTTCAGGGAATTGATGCTAATTTCACATCAGAAAAGCATCGAGCAGCTGCAGGAAACCTTTAGACAGAAGCTGCTGAGTGATGATAACTGGAGGGAGAAGGTAATGAAAATGTGGCTTTCTTCAGCATGTATATGACTTGCTTTTGAATGATCCTGTTTATTTACCCAAAGACCATCCAGACAGATTTCTTTGCTTTTCTCCATACTTTTGATTCCTCCTGAAATTTCCTACACCAAACCTATTTGTGATGGGTGTCTTTTCCAAAATATTAGATAATGGGGAAGGAAGAAGTAGAAACAGAATTTTAACATCTTGCAAAATTAGAATAGCCCTTAGTTTTCATGCAAGGATAAATTTTACTTTTAAATATTTATCCTTTTTCCCATTAAATAACAGAATCTCCATGTGGCCATGTTCTTAAAAGCATGAAATATTACTTCTTACATTTTTTTCTAAGAGGACAATATAAAGGGATGGAAAACAAAATTACTTAGTTATGAACTTTCCAGATATTTTCCTAGCAAAGTAAAAGAATACGTATTGTTAATGCAGACAATGTACATTGAATGTATTTGAAGCAAGAGATTTATAGAAAAGGTCCAATTTTCCCTTTTTACAAAAAGTCAGTACTCTCCTGCCTTTCATGATGACATTTAGCCCTCTATTATTTGTTTGTGTAGAATATAAAAAATTACAATTGATTTTTCACTTAGACTTTTCCATATTTTTCAAAGTTGCGATAATGAATATGTATTACTTTATAATTATACAAAATAAAAGCAATATTTAAAAATTGTTAGCCCCACCTTCTCAGACCATGAGCAGCTCCAGTTATTGAGGCAGCAGGCACCTTCCTGTCATAGACTCTGCTGCGGCTTGATTGCTCCCTGGGCCTTGTCCTGCTCAGAGTCGAAGCCTTCCCAGTTCCTCTTCCTCAGCTGGTGCCAGTCCCAACACTAACCCTCAGCCTTGATTTTCTGATTATGATGCTTTCAATTTGCCTCTAGAACTAGAGCTGACCCAGAAATTCAGGTGGCTTGCCTAAGGTCCCGACAACCTGCTTACTCTTATCGTTGGATTCTTCACCTTGGTAACTAGACCCTATTACTACAACTGCAAGCAACAACTGGTGGCCACCACTCTGCCGCCTGCCAGCTTGCAAGTCTCTTAAGTATTGTTGCTGACTGACTCAGGTCATTTCTGAATTTGTTACTTTCATTTCTAATCTTCAACCATTTGGCCATGCTCAGCCAACACTGTTCCTCTAAATCAACTTCCTTCCTTCTTCCTTGGGAACATCACTCTCAGACTATAAACATAAATGATCATCATAGTAACAGTCCCTTAAGAGCAACAACTAAAATTTATTCTATTTTTTTTTCAATCTCACAAGCTATTTTTTTTTTCTTTCCTAGAGCCCTCATCTTAAGAATTCTTCCTATTTTTTTTTCATTAGACTCATTCTGCTCAACTGGCTAGTCTACTTTCATCCACTTCTCCTATCATTATCAATTCATGTATAAAAATCCTAAAAGTTGAACAACCCAATTAACATTCCCCTCAAAATGTGATTTAAAGTATTTTTTTTCCCCAACCCATTCAATTAATAGAATGGTTTTTGTTCTATGGAGAAGTTGTAATGAAACAGTCTTTTACACTTAAAGAGACTGGAAATTATAGTAACAGTTTAACAGGGAATCAGTTTAGTGATACTATCTGAAGAGATAAACTTTCCATTGTTTGATTCAGAAATTTCACTAATAGAATCAACATGGATAGAGATTCATTAATCCTTCCCTCAAACCCCTGAGTTCCTCTCAGACTGATCGCTGCCTTTTGTGTAGAACTTCATTTCCAGGGTCACATACCACTAAACAGTTCCAGTTGCAGTTCACTGGAAAAGAGGCCCCATGTTCACGATCCACTCTGTCCACACCGCTGTTCACTGTGCTCGGTCCCCTGCTCCTAATACAGTGAGAACACCCATCAGTGTTTACTCTGACAATATAAAAGCATTCTGTTCTTGCTTATGTTGGTGAGTTGATTCAATTATGAAACTAGGCCCATAGAAGATTCTTAGTAAAACCATGATATCTTTCTAGTAAATTAATTATATCACAGGTATATCCTAGCATGTATACTTTTCTGTCATATAATGGACATTTCATTTTGGTGAGAGGACATGACTTCTAGTTAATAAATTCTGTCATTTAGGTTAGCAGTAAATCAAGATCCAGACCAGTAAAGCTAAGGAATGATAATTATGCCTTGGTTTTGTTCGCTATTGAGACTGCAAATAAAAAGTTCCCTAAATGTCCTCTCATGAGAAAGGAAAATCGCTAATATGACATTGTCATCTCTTTTCTTGGGTCACTGTGCCTTTGCGTAGGAATGAAATGTTCCCTTTACAAATATATAATACGCATATTAGAATAAACTTCGTAACTTAATGCTTTTAGCATTCAAAATAGTAGATAGCAATTTGTGCCTGTACCTAATTATTTAAGAGTATATAAAAAACACATAATAGAATTAATAGTTGCTATGCAACTAAGATAGCACATTTTAAAATAACACTGTATTTACTAATTGTCATGGACTTTTGTTTATTCCAAGTATTGCATTGATGTGAAAAAAGGAAATTAGCGTGTATGCTGAACATTTAAAATTGGTTCCACATGCACAGTTTATTATTACCCAGTTAAAATTTTATAATTAAAAAAATCTCTTATCATCAGACTGCTTGCAAGAAGTGATACTCATTTACTGGCTCTTACTTTTTGTGCCATAAACAAAGTCCAACCAAGAAAATAATTTCCATTGATTATTACGAAGATAGATTTGGGAACATTTTAGAGTTGCACTACCAAGCTGATTTAAAATAATACATGCAACTTTTGAAAACTAATAGTTAAAATAAACAAGTGAAATGTTCCTGGATGGTTAACTGGATGCAGGGAGGGCAGTTTACTTCAAGAAATAGTCACTTCTAGCATGGAAGAGGGGCTGGAAAACATTCTCAAAGTCTTCAAAATGGAAGAACCAATGACCTAGTATTTCTTAGTGTATTTTAATGTACTATTAATAAAATTAACTTGTAAAATACAAACCTGATAAGGATGAAGTTATTTACAAAATTTTCATTTAAATATATGACTTAAAAGAATTTGAAGCACACCTTAATTTTTAAGTTATACTCTTTCAATTCTGAAGTTTGAATTAACCAGAAAATTTTCTATTTCAATCTGCCTACTAAGATCATCTGATTTAAACTCTTAATGTAGATAAAAGAATCTCCATTATTGGTATTTACTGTCTAACAGGTCTTGTTTTGACTGCTTTTCATAAATGTAATTTTAAACACCATACTATTATTCCATTTGCACATGGGAGAAAGTAAGGCTACATTAAGCTATTTGCCAGTTTTATATAACTAGAAAGTGAGATCTAATATAAAACTTAAAAAGAAAGGGGAAAGGAAATGCAAATTTCAAAACTTCCATATATGGCCTGCATGGACTATCCGGGACCAAATTTATCTTCCTGAAACAACAGAAACACTGGATAAATGATAGAAAACAGTGGATTCAACATCAGATAATGAAGAACAATGGTTCCTGGCGATACCAAATAAAGAAACCCCTTTTCATTATGCTAACATACTGCCTTAAAAATTTTAAGGAACAGAGTTGAGGATCAAGTGGAGTTTGGCAGTTTCTTTGAGTTATGGAGATCTTGGTCTGAAAATCCTGGGAGATCAATGTGACTAAAATACATAGGGAGAGCTTCATAAGATTGCTGGTGAGCTAGAGAGTCCCCATGAAGTGTAAGTATCATAAATGCACATATGAGAAGCTACCAAAGCCAGAAAGATTCATCTGAAGGGACCAGAGAGAAGATTACCATGTACTTACACAAGGCCAATGATGGTGCCTGTTCCTACCAGCCGTACCAAAACACTGTAAGCAGAGGACCCTCAGTAGTCTACGTAGAGTCTGACATCAGTAGTAAGGAATAATTAACTCTAGACTGGCTGTTGATTTCATCTTGCCTAACAAATTTTAAAAGGATGGCCAAAAATAGAGTAATTCCATTAAGCATAACTACATCCCAGAACAGAGGTCAAGAATATTCACAGAAGAGCCTCCAATCCAGAGTTCCAGTGAGGAAGGAGCTTTTGGTTCCTGGTTCCTTCTATGGTCTCTGCCTGGCTCCATGCCCAGGGAACAAAGTCAAGATTGGGCTCAGGGAAGGATAAAGGAATGAAGTGTTTAACCCCAAATGTCCCTGTCTTCAGGATTTACGTGAATTTTGTTTTTACAAGTTTGACCTTAGTCATGGTTTATAAATGGACAGAACATTCTGGGGGGGAAATATTCATAGGAACACAAAATTATCTAGCATCTAACAAGGTAAAATTTAGTCTGGTAGCCAATCAAAAACCTCATGCATGGCATTGGAAAGTTGCTAAGAGAGCCAATTGTTTGCATCACAAGAAAAAATAATTTGTAGCTACGTATGATGACATATTGAGTTTGTGATAATCATTTTGCAATATATACAATATATGTCACTGTATACCTGAAACTACTATAAAGTTATACATCAGATTTATCTCAATAAAAAAGAAGGAAGAGAGCTGGGTGTGGTGGCACACACCTTTAATCCCAGCCTCAGAAGGTTGAAACTAGGAATCGCTTGAATCTGCAGGTTCAAGACTACCCCAGGCAACATAGTGAGACCTAGTCTCAAAAATAGCCACGGGTGGTGGTGTGTGCCTGTAATCCCAGCTACTTGGGAGGCTGAAACTGAGGATTGCTTGAGTCTACCCCAGGCAACATAGTGAGACCTAGTTTAAAAAAAAAAAAAAAAAAAAGGAAAGAAAAGAAGGAGGGGGGATAACAACTACGCTTGCACAGAAAATAGAACTCATAATAAGAAAAATCAATGAGTAAAAACTGACACAGAAAGGCATAAATATTAGAATTAGCAGACAATAACATTAAAAAAGTTATGATAGCTGTGGCCATATGTCCAAAATTAGAGATCAGATTAAAAGAGATTTGGAAGATATTCTAGTTGAAAACTATAATGTTTGAGATAAAAAGTACAGTGGGTGAGATAGTTACAAATTAGACATTCCAGAAGAAAAGTATTGTGAATGAACTTTACTACAAGACACAGCAATAGAAATTATCTAAATGAGACAAAATGGAAGTGAGACTCAAAAACAATCCAAAACATCAATGAGTCATGAGACAAACCCCAGTGGCCTAATATATGTGTAACTGAAACACCTGAAGGAAAAGCAGGAGAAAGACAGAAGAAATAGTTGAAGAAATAATGACTGAAAAAAAAATTTTAAGGAAAACTACAGACTCACAGATTTAAGAATCTCAACAATCTCTTACATACCAACAAGCATTATAATTGGACTTCTCAAAAACAGCAAACAGCGGTAAAAAATGTTTAAAGCAAACAGAATAAAGAACATTATGTATGGAAGAACAAATATAAGGATGACAGCAGGTTTTTCATCAGAAACTGCAAGCAAGAAGACATTAGGAATGAAAGTGCTAAAAGAAGTAGGGAGTCAGCTGGTACAGGATGGAATTCTGTGCAAAGTGAAAATGCAAATATTATCTGTTCTTCTCAAAGTTGTCATAAGAATTAAATGATCTAATGTATGAAAAGTATGCTCTACCTTATTCCTTGAAGTTCTGTTAGGTACTTGGGGAACATTCTTTCCTTCTGCCTAAGTTTGCACAGTTCTTGGCAGGATTTTACCTGGAATCTACATATTTTTGCACTAACATTCATTGTTTTTTTGTTATTTTTTTTACTACAAAGTCTACATCTTTAAATAATCAACTCCTTTTATAGTAAATTTATTCAGTGACTAATTGAGAAATAACATGAAGTATTAGTTTTAAATCTCTGTTTTTAACTTTTGTACAGTGTAATAATTTCTTTTTAGGAAACTCATTTTCAAAAGTGATATATATATACATCAAATCTAAGCAAATGGTCTGAGTTCTACTTTGCCATCTGAAATTCCCATGGGTTTAACAGCATCATCAAGTAATAGGATCATGATATGGTGCTTGGCTCCATGGATAATTGAAATATGGTCATATCAAAATCAACTGCAGGGATTAGAAACCACATTAGAAAGTATTTTACATCAATATTAGACACTGATATGAAATATTAATTATGCATTTAACAATAAATGGAAAAGGAATTGAACACCATATACCCGCATGCTCTGTAATCACCAGGAGACCTTCTCAAAGGGGATAGAGAGTTTGAGCTAGAAGAAGATGCAGATAAATGAAAAAACAAAACTAATTAAAACCTGGAATGTGTACGCAGATAATCATTGACTTGACTTTGTAACTCTTGAGCTCATATTTTATTCATGCCTCTTTTTCAGATATAAGAAGTTTCCCTTGATTTTCAAAATTAGGATTAGTTTCTGTATCAAGCAGTTCATGCTTCATTTATGTACCATCAGCAAATACATTTATTTTGTGTTATATGCCCTGCTCTCTAAGATACTTTAAGTAAACAATTCTTACCAACGTGTTAAAAATGTAAGCACCACAATTGAACATAAATTCATCTTCTCAGTGACAGATACTATCATAGTGTTTGCAGGATCATCATTTTGGTCAAATTAATCAGATCATAAAGGTCCTAGTGGTTAGTGATCTCTCTCCATGCTAGGATGTCAACAATTCCAGTGACTGTTGACCACCTACTGCAGTGGCTCCAAATATTTAGAAATACCCCCTGAAGCTTATCACATTGCACTTCTTTCTCAGGTTGTGCAAATTAGCAATCAAATCAGGAACAGTCAGTCTCTCTTCTCCCTTCTACCTGCGTGCTTTTTATTTCTCCTGTTCTGTCTATTCCTTCTTTTTCCCCCCTCTCTACATTACTACATTCCAAGGACCAGTTTAGAGGCAAGTAGATCTCCTTGCTTTCTGACTCAGGCCAGAACATTCTACACTTTCAGCTGACCCTTTTCATCCTTAAGTGCTCCCTTTGTTTCGTCTTCATCAAAGGATTTTACTGATTTCTTAAGTGACCTCTTCCCCCATAATAAATTTAAAGAACTTTAAAAAAAAAAAAGCCTTTCTAAGTCCTCTATCATCCATTTACAGTTTGTCCTGTTCAACCTTCTTTGTGGACATTTTTTGTTCTCTTAATCTGAGCAATCAGTCCATATTTTATTTGTCCTAAAATAACTCTTTGGCCCCTCTCATTAACCATACAAGGGACTTTCTGTACACTTGGTATTTTAATGCTTCAACATACATTTTTTTCTTTCTTGAATTTCTCAAACATGTTTGGTTTTATTAAAAAAAAAAACTAGTATCAAGAATATCTTGTGGACTATTAATTCTTCAAAGTTATGCTTTGAAGTTTTTCCAAATGTTTTGTTTTTGATTTCTCCTTTAATGTAACCTTGACTTGTCTGTTCTAGGATGGCCAGGACACAGTGGCCAAATGGGGGACATGGTCAAAGTCAAACTGAATTCCAGAGTGGCCATAGCCAGTGCTGGGTCTGTGTCCTCATTATCACACTGACCCTAGGGGTAAGGGGACTGGAATTGACCTATGCTCTACTCATGGTGTCCTGGGCCTAGTGTGAGGCTGTGTTCATATAAGGAAAGGGTGTATTGTCCATTCATACAAAGGAGCTAATGGTGCTTTAGGAGAGGTCATGTAGAGTTTTGAATTTTTACCAGCACATTGAGAAACCAACCACTAAGAGGGAGTAGAATAATCCAGCTTATATTCTGCAAAGAACACTTGGCTGTGTGTAGTGGACTGGAGAGAGGTAGGAGTGAATGTAAGGAAGCTGATCAAGAGGTGAAGGAGGCCAACACAAGGGTGGTAGAAGTGGAGATGTGGCGAAATGGATGGGTTCAATGCATCTCTTAAAGTCGAACAGAACTTGATGCTGGATTGATGTGGAGGGTCAAGGAATGTGAGGTGTGAAAGATGATGCCCCTGATGTGACCACCAAATCAGATGGTGGTACTTCATTGTCAGATGGAGAAGAGGCGAGACACAGTGGGGGTGGGGCTGCATCAAGAGTTCGGCTTCAAACAGTTGTTTAAGATACCTCTCAAGTTTCTAATTGGCTCTACGAGAAGAATACAGATACCCAATTTTTTTTCCTAAGTGTTCCAGTCTTTTATTTTCCTTGTCTTTAGCAATCTGAGAGCAACATATTTGAACATCAGACATTCATTTTGAGAGTGAAAATAACTTCTTGAATTACACATAAAGTGAATTGGTTTTTCCTTGGGGCAAATGCTTAGTCCTGTGCCCAGTGCACTAAGTCCTGCTGACTGCACACTGAAACTCCCCTTATATCTGCATTTTATTTTATTAAATGAACCACCTATAAACTTCCTGTTTCCTGGTACCCCAGTTTCTGTATTCCCTTGAGAAATTCAGGTTGACCTCTCTCCTCAGTGACTGAATCACTTAGTCACAGCATGTCAGATTTGACAGTTTTTCTCCTAGGTTATCTAGCACTTACTTCCTCTTAGAATCTATAAACATGGCACACTGTCAGTCTGACCAGCCTGTCACAGGATCCCTTCTCTGATCCCACAGGATGAACTCCCAAGTCTGAGGGATTCCTATATTCGGATTTGGTCTCTCTTTTCTTCCAGTAGGCAGAGCCAAGGCCAGTGGTTAAAACCATGGGAAAAGAGACATTGGCTCAGCTAAAGAAGAACCTGCCTAATGCTTAGGAAGGAGAGTGTGATGGCTTCTGGAGGTGCTGAGACACAGAGCAGAAACAGTGTAGTGAGACTTTCTGTCATCTCTACCTACTACTGAATTCATGCTCATGCCTTATACTGGTGTTTTGTCTCATTTCATCTTCATAACCATCCCCAAAGAAAAATGTTATAACTACTTATAACCGGATATGATCTAAGATACCAGAACTAGAAAAGTGGCTGAGCCAGGATTTATATTCAGCTCTATCTGAATCCAAGTTCTTGTTTATTCTTTCCACAATTCATGGAAGCTTCAGAAATAGAACTAGGGGGTTTCTGAGGTCTTTTCCAGCACTGTGATTCTATCTGAGTCAAAGTATGGATGGATACAGGCATCACTGATTGTTTTTTTTTTTCCTATTGTCATCCCTCCAGTCTGAGTCACCTTAGAGTAATAATTTGTGACTCCATGGTTTTCTGTATCATGCATCAAGAAAGGCCACTAAATAGTCAACATTCATATATTGTATCTCCACTGAATTTCCAGCAGAACTTAGTCTAAGGGCATCTATATATTTTTTCTTCTTACAAGGTTGCTGGCGAAGACTGAGTTTACAGTGTAGATGTGCAAAAGACTAAGCTGCTAGTTTATCCCAAAATGATGATGATACATTCTCTTAACTTTCCTACTCATTTTATAGCTCTTAGAAAATTTCCTGAAAAATTTGAACTAAGGTCAGTTTTTCTGGACTGAGTTCTGAGTTTTTTTTTTTAAATACTAGAATTTTTAAATTAGAATAATTAAAAGTCAATGATAGAAAATTTTAAAATACTAGAGCCTGAAAATAATTTCTAATTTCAAGAAGAAATGATTCCACAGGTGTATGTTCAATCCTATTTTCTAGATTGAAGCTGAACGTAGCAAGGAAAGAGCCCGACATTTGGCTGAATTTGAGGAGCAAGTTCTGCTCTTTAAAAAAGAAGCTAAAATGGAACTTGATATTGAAAAGGCAAAACACCAAGAAATAATTCAAAAGTATAAAAAGGAGCAAGAGGAACTGCAAATGAAGGTCTGTTATGATGTGCATTATTATTTTATAGGTTTAAAACAATTTCTCCTGAAGAATACTACAGCATTTCTAACTGGGTCTCATCCAGGCAGGAATGCCCATATGCAGCCCTAGCCTACAAGCTTTCAAAGTACATTGTAAGTCCTAATGTTGTAAATAAATTCTTTTGATTTTTAAATGTTGACTTCCTGTACAAAAACTCAGAATGTATTTGTTGCTGGGCGAGTCCTTTCCCAAGGGTAACTGCTGGCTTCCAGAGTCTGCTCACCTCTGCACTACTGTGCAGACTGAGCAGAGACCTCTTCCTCCCTGGATCAATTGAAGGGAGTGGAATATTAATTAAATTTATCAAATTACTGAGATGGTGAATAGAGTTCTTGTACAAGTGGTTCTTTTTTTTTGTCTGTTTTTGAGACTAAGTCTCGCTATTTTGGAACCGCAGGCTCACATTGCCCGTGGTACCACAGACTCAAGCAATCCCCAGTCTCAGCTTCCCAGGTAGCTGTGATTACAGCACACGCCACCACACTCAGCTGTTTTTTTTTTTTTTGGAACTAGGTCTCACTCTTGCCCCCTGTGGGACTCGATCCCCAGCTGTGGCTTCCTAGGCTTCCGTTTACAGGCATGCGCCACCATGCCTGGCCCTGTACAAGTTATTTTAATGTACATTTAACATTTGAAACACCTTTTGGATAATTGCTCCTTAGTTCACAAATTCCTTAGGACTTTAGTCTGCAAATGTTTTCCGTTTCTTTGTGGGCTTGTTTCTTTTTGTACTAATATTTATAATATGACAATATCCGTAGCATAAATAATTAGGATATGCTTTATTAGAAGCAGCTCTGCTTTCCCTAGTTTGTTTTCTGTTCTTTGTTTAGTTTTTTTAAAGGAGAAAGAAAACAAGCAGTCTTTTCTCATTGAGAGACTTTCCTAATACTCTCTAGTATGGTACCTATTTAAATTTCCATTAATTAAAATTAAGTGAATGTTAAAACTTAGTTTTCAGTCACATGAGCCACATTTCAAATGCTGAATATCCAGTAAAGCAAGTGAGAGCTTTTTGTGCCCTTCTGACATTGGTGATTGGGGGTATCAGGGTGACTTGGAACTCACCATAGTGAGAGGGTTCACATCATGGAAACTAGGTACAAATCCACTTGTGTGTTTGTGAGAGTCAGTCGTTAAACATCTGCCAGCACAGTGCCAACAACCACATGTGGCTGATGACTACCATTTTGGTTGAATCAGGAGTTCTGCAGGAAATACCTGTCAGAGGCAGTGGGCTACTTCCAGTCATCCCATGTGAGAAAGAGGAAAGAAAAGTTGTCAAAAGAAAACTTGTGGATGTGGTATGAGAACAAGGGGGGGGTGCTCTGGTAGTAGATATGATGCTCCCAACCAGCACACCAAAACCAGGGGAGAATGAATTCAGATAGGCCCCTGCTCAAGCCTTGAGTTCCCCTTGGGAGCTCAGCAGTCACGAGATTTATATATTTCCCAGGATACCCAAGTGATGGACACAATTCCATTTAGGTGTTAAAAAATAACACTTTTAGTCCTTAACTTATAAAAAGAAAAGCTTAAAGGCTTGTATATGTCATAGAATTTCTTTTTATTTGATCAGAAGAGTATGTTGTTTATTTAGAATAAGCCTCTTTAAAACCACAAGGACTCTGCAGCTACCTAAAGATATTTCCCACAAGCTAACACAAAATTTGTCTTACAGATATCCAACTTAATCGCAGGTGCTACTAGAGATCTTCGACAGGAAGTGGCCACTCTTGAGGGAAAACTCTATGAATCCCATAAGCAGTTTGCTGAAACATCTGAGTCAAAGGAGAAAGAAATTGAAAATCTTAAAAATTTGGTTGCGGGATTTGAATCTCGCTTGAAAAAGGAAACAAACAGCAATAATTCCATTTCAGAGGGCCTGAGGAAGGAAATGAAGCAGAAGTCAGATGAGCTGGAAAGAGTGATGCTGGCACAGACAGAATTAATGCAGCAGTTCAACCAGTCCCAGGAAGAGGTAGGAGCATATGATGGTAACACTGCCGTTAGTGCACATTCTCCCACAGACAAAGACATGAGAGGCAGCTGGTGCCTGAGGTCACAGCCTGACTCTCCTTAACTAGACAGTTGCTTACTTCATCTTCTGTGAAATGAATATATTTGTCTACATAATCCATGAAGGTTGTATAAACACCCAATGTACTTTGTAGCAAATGACCACTTAAATCCTCTGAAACTAGGAATCTTCATATTTTTATTCTTTTATTCTGTCAATTCTTTATATTTTATCGTATATTTATTTATTTATGATTTGTTTGTTTGTTTATTTATCTACTTTTGGTTTTGATTATAAATCTCTGCCAAAGAAACTTTCAAAGTACTTGCTTTAGTTCAAAGATTATCTGGACACTATAAGTGTAATTTTTCCATTGGGCTTTATCTTCTTGTCAACCTAAAATTATAAGGTAATTTATACATGTCTTCTTTCTTGGGTATGCAGGATTAGTTAAACAAAGTTTTGATTTAAACTGGGGTGGAATTCTTTGGTTTAAATTCTTTTTTTTCTAATGAAGTCCAATCAATAAACTGCTAAACAATTTAGAAACAGTGGATGTTGTAGGTGAGGTGTCTGTTTTCCCTCACAGTTCATACATTGAAGCCTAATCCCCACTGTGATGATATCTGAAGGTGGGAGTTGGGGAAGTAATTAGGTTATAAGAATGGAGAACTTGCGATTGGGATTAGTGTCCTTATAAGGGAGATCCCAAGGTGCCCCCCCCTCTTTCTGCCATATGAGGACAGAGAGAAGACAGCCATCTGTGAGCCAGGAAATGACCTCAGTAGACACCCCTGGTCAGCACCCTGGTCTTGGCCCTCGCAGCCTAAATAACTAGGAGAAATCAGTGTGTGCTATTTTCATCGCCCAATTTACAGGACTCTTATAACAGCCTGAGATGACCAAGACAGTGGGACAATCCTCCTGTTCTCAAATCACCAAAGTAATGTCATGTTAAGAGTGTTTTACCCCATTTGTGAAAGTGTAGCAAATGGAAGATTCTGAATGTTAATGACAAGGAATATTTTGGGTGGTTTTTTTGACATTCTAATAAGGGAATAAAAGGAAAACGTTAGCATTAATGTTGATTAGCAATTAAATAAGCAATTAAATGCTTTTACTATATTTAATTATCAAACTTTAAAGTTTATTCCCTTATTATAATTATGAAGTAAAGGATTACAAACAAGCTAAATAGAAGTTAAAATGTGGAACAGAATGCTGAATCTAACACGACACTGTAAAGGAGAACTTATTTCCGTGTTCAGATGGATCAGAGCTCGTGATCTCCATAGTCACAAAGCTTGGCAGGGCTGAGATTCAAACTTAACGCGCTTCAGTCTGATGGCTGAGTTCTCATTCAGGAAATGTGAGTTCTAGTGATTCTGCATCTAAACTTCAAAGTGGCCTCAGGCTTACCACATCCACATCCACCAGCCTCATTTACTTTTTTTGCTTCTACTTTTTAAATAGTAAAAAAACACTACTTACTCCACCTGATTGATGTGTGTCGCCTGCTGGGTACCAGCAGCACAGCATGGAGCTCTCCCAGTACCTGCAGCTGCTCACTGTCCCAGCACAGTGGGAAGGGAAGCACCTGGGTGTGATTGTCCTAGAGAAACTCTGAGAAGAGGCGAGAGGTGATTCCAGTAAGACAGCAATGGGGAAGGATGTATGGTCAATGAAGAGGAAGATCAAGGCACCCAGACCAATAGGCTTTCTAACTCCTAAGCCTCCAAAGAAATGGCAACATGGAAAGGAAATTCATAAGCTCGGGCAAGTGGAAAAAGAGGACGTAAAAACTGTAAAAAGAAAAAAAAAAGTAAAAATTACGTTCATGTATTCGGAGTATCTATCTTGGGGTCAGGCTCAGTAGGAGGCACTGGAAATGCACTTAATAAACAAGGTTGATCTTGCGATTACCTGTGCTCAAACAGGAATGTAAAGAAAACCTGTATAATTAAACTGATAGCCAGAGGAAACAAAGATCTAAACAGAAACTTAAATACAAAGCATAGACTCAAAGTTTAAAAATTGGCTTGAGAGCCTTAGCTACTATTGCATAGCAAACACTTCTCAAGTTCAGTGGCTTAAACCTGTATCTCACAGTCTCTGCAAGGTCAAGGATCCGAAGGTGCCTCATGGATGCCTTCGGTGCCAGACCACTCACAGGGCTGGTATCAGGCACCTGGACTGCAGTCTCACCCAAAGTCTCTGCAGGGGGAGGGTTGGCTTCAAAGCTCTCTAATGGGTGGTTAGCAGACTTTATTTCCTCAAGGCTGTTGAGCTGGTAGCCTCAACACCATGCTGTTGGTCAGAGGCTGCCCTCAGCTCTTTTCAAGTGTACCTCTCCACAGATAGACTGCACTGTGGCTGCTGGCCTCCCTCCAAACCAGGAGGGAAAGGGAGTGAGCAAGAGAGGGCACCCAGACAGAAGCCACGGGCTTCTAATCTCAGAGGTAACATCTGCATGGCTGTATTCTGTTCATTATCAGTGAGTCAGTAAGTCCAGCCTACACACAAAACACTTACATAAGAGTATGACTCGCAGGAGGCTCGGTTAACCAGAGGCCAGTCTCAGGCCTTCTGGAAGTAATTTTGGCAAGAGACGCGACACTACGGATGAAGAATGAATACCTTTTTCAGATAAAAGGAACTGCTTTTGGACCTCTTCCTACTTTGTTGTAAAAGGAAGTCACTTAGAGATGAAGTTTTATTTTTTTTAAAAATGCAGACTTTGGGAAGATACATATAGTCATGGATCCGTACTGAGGAGTAGAAAGAGATCACCTCAAAAGTAAGGATAAGGATGTTTTGGGGGGTTCTAACAGAGATGAGGGGAGGGGAGGAGAGAATAGGGAAACTTTGATTTCCTACTTGAAGTTAATTAAACTGAACTGTAAGGGTCAATAAGTTAAGTTACTTTTTGTTCTGGTTAAGTATGCCAAAGTCCAGAATATTCTTATAAAAATAGGAAATGAGCCAATAAAAGTGGGTGGGAGTTGTGAGCCAGAAAGAACAGGCTATAGGTTGTAGCCTATAAAATAAAAAGCTGGGCTTTTTTGATCATGCATTTCAGACACTTGAAATTTCTCAGATTCTGAAGGGAAAAGGTGGTTTTTAAGTGAAAAACAAATTCTCATTAGAATGAGGATAAATTAGTGGTCTAATAAGGAAGCTAATTAAGGGGAGGAAAGCCCTGCTCTCATTCAAGAGGCCAGAGAATGTCGGACTTTGTTTTTAACTATGAAGAAAGTTCTCAAGGGTAGGAGGAGAGCCACAACCTCTAAAGGGCAAAATAGGCCTTCCTGCATAGAGAGGGAGTGTTGGAGGCTGTCCACGGGAAAGGCAGGGTCAAGAGGTACCACAACAAAAGCTGTAGGTCAGTTAAGAGAGAAGTGGGGGAGAAAATGATGGGAAATGTCGATGTGAAAAGGGGGCCCTGGAAAGTCTTTATAAGGGAGATAAAAATTGGAATGTTGGGGGAAAAATGAAGTTTGGAAAGAAATGCGGTACCTTCGAGAAGAGAACATGATCATTTAATACCAAGTAAAAATAGATTGCTTGCTTCATGCTACTATGTCCCTTCCTATTTTCCTCCTCCTTGTGAGTCAAGTCAGAAAGACCCATTGTTAGGGCCCTTGTTGTGATCAGAGGAAGAAAATGGAAAATTCAGAAAATAGTTCACAAATAACGATGGAAGGAAAACCAGCATTGAGAGTTCAGTATTTTTCTTATCTTGAGACTGTGGCTAAGAAAAACTAAGGGGCAGAAGTTTTACATTCTGTCGGTTGCTATAAGCATCTAATAAGATGAAAGATGTTCAAAAGTAGGAGTACTTTTGGTTCAACATGAAAAATTGAATACTTCTGTTTATTGCTGCTTCATCCCACTAGACCACTAATATGAGAGTAAACTAATAAAAAGACATCTATAAGGAAACTAAACTAGAGAGGAGTTGACAATAGATGAAAATGGTATCTACTATGGAAAGCAATGTATGGATGAGAGCTGATAACAGGCTCTAGGATAATGAAATCTAATGCCCAGGGGCTAAAATCCTAAAAGGAGCAAACCCAATTATGTGCTACAACACTGAAAAACTCAGGAATAAACTCAGGATACCAGATACCTCTGAAAGGAGAAATAAGAGGCTCTTAAAAACAAAAAAATCATCTTTGGATGATTGTAAAAGAATCAGCTAGATGCTATTTCACCCTCTCTCTTTCCCAGAACACAGATAGCCAGGCTGATACGTCAATAGTCAGGAAACTGGAAGAACCCTCTCTGGAGAAATGAGCGGACTGAAAAGGAAAATGGATATTGACAATCGCAGTCTCCCCATGAGATGACTAACTATCTGCAGCCTATACTCTGGGAGGGGTACTGTCAAGAGCACTTACCCAGGCAAGCAGAATGCCAGGCACCAAGGATCACCAGACATTTGAGGAACGCCTCTTGTGTGAAAGGCAGAATGAAGAGCAAAGAAAGAAGTAAAAAATAACTCAGAAGAAACAAATATGAAACAATATGTGGAGCTTAAAAGAAAGAGCATTCTGAGTAGGTAATGTTCCAGCAAACTTGAAATGAGGAAAAGGGCATTCCAGGCAAAAGGGATAGGAAACGCAAAGGTCCTACAGTGAGCATGTCCTGGGAGCGTTCAGAAACCACAGGGAAGTCGGTAAGCACTTCCAGAACTTGGCAAACATGGAGGACAGTGATGGAAAATGGGGTAGAGACCAATTCATGCCAACTGCATTGTAGGATTATTTTTCCATATGGGATGGAAGGCCCACCTGAGAATTTTGGACAGGGGAGTGCCCTGGTCTGACTGGTTTTTTTAAGGATAACTCTAACTGCTATGTGACATATAACTTCGAACATTTGGAATCTCAGCAACTGAGAGAGTGAAAGTGCCATTTACTGAGGTGTGGAATGCTAGCCAAATTGGACAAGAATATCAAGGACTAAAGAGTGAAGGAGGGCTTTTTTGTTCTAGTTTGTTCCTTAACCACACCTCTTCCAAATGAAATTTCTCCCACATCAGATAGAATTATATAAAAAGTCATAATATTTTACTGTGCGTGGACATTAATGCAAATTTATTCAGTGTTATCAGTTCTAGAGCATTTAAATTATGAGCTGTTTTGAAAGGGAGAGTATCTATGAAAGGAATGTGTTTGGATTTGGCAGGTACTGGCCTCCCAGTACCCAGGCCATATTACTTGATTTTGACCCACAAAATATGGTAGAAGATGTGATGACTTTTCTCCAGAGGGATAATAAAAATCATGGCAGATGTACATGTTTATAATTTCATAAATGCTAGGGGGGTCATCCCCAACAGAGAAAGCCAGAAAGAGAAAAATGTTAATGAGATAGAACTAACTTTCTTTTCATTTTTTAAAAAAATTTTTTCATAAATTTTTCAATCCCCCAGTTCCTGACTCTGGCAAGTACCTATCTGTTCTCTGTATCCATGAGTTTGGTTTCTGTTTTCAGTTCTGACGAGCTCACAAGTAAGAGAAATCACATAGTATTTGCCCTCTCTGTCTGACTTAGCTCATAAGCATAAAGCCCTTAATGTTCATTCACATTCATATTGTCATAATAGCAGAATTTCCTTCTTTCTCATAGCTAAATAATATTCCATGTGTGCATGTATGTTTGTGTGTGTGTGACAACGGGCAGTGGTTGCTATTTGGGGAGTAGGAAGAGACATACAGGGTTTCATTTATATACTTTTTAAAAAATTAGGATTTTTGGGTAACTTTAAACCCTTCTGTAGTTTTTTATATTATCCATAGGTGACATTCATTGTTTTAAAGAAAGAAAGAAAATCCATTTCTTTAAGAAAGCTTAATAATAAGTTGGACAAAGAAGGAACTATGTAGACTTTAGGATTAAACTTTGAAAAGATGGCATTTTCAAATAAAAGTTAGCCCTTTTTGCAAAAGGGATTTGTTTAGTTTGAGGACATGCATTTACTGTTTGTACACATTTAATTGACATAGATGAAACAGCACACGTCTCTCATAATTCTATTTATGAGAAACCAAAGTACCAGTTACTAAATTAAGAAGTGAGTGACTCAGCATTGGATCTAATAAAATTAAAGCATCTAAATCTTTTCTAAAGAGCAAGGGGTTAAGTGGAGGTTCTGTGACCCTCTAAGAGGAGGGGAGGGGATACCATAGAAACCTGTAGGGGCAGGAGCTTTCCTGGGGTTGGTTGGCTGGAGGATGGGGCACTGAGGACCTGAGTACCTAGCCTTGGGCAAGGGGCCGACAGAAGCCAGAATAGGATTCTAGCAAGTTGTGATATTTCACCATGGTGGAGACCGTCAGCCCCGCTGAAGAGTATATACAGATGCCGGAAGACTGGCAGGAGGAGACAAAACATGGAGAAATTAGTTTTATTGTGCTTAACCTATACTAATTAAATTTTAATTGAGGTTAGATAATTGACTAAAACAATAAATTCTGAACCCTTTATGGGCTCTTCCTCCCCATTCTGAGTCACTCTTCAACCAGGGGTCACCACCTCTGGGTTGTTTTTTTTTTCCTTTTTAAAACTGGTTTGTTAAAATGCTGTTGAAAAGTTCACAATAACCAGAGTGTAAGTTAACAGAGTCTAAAAAATGCACAGTAATATTGGGCGCTAATATAATCAAAGAAATAACAGACAACTAAATCATCCAGGTTCATAACACTAAAATTCTCAGTTAGTTATTAAATTAGTATCAGCTAATTAACTTTATTTCTATTGCGATAACACTGGCTCCTCCCCTTCTTGGTAGTACACCTGCCACCAAATCCCCACCCTCCTGATGGCCATAGTCCATCATGTGCTCTCTGTTCTTTTTGTTTTGTTTTGTTTTGTTTTGTTTTGAGACTAGATCCTGCTATTTTTGCCCTTGGAACTCCAGGCTCTCATTGCCCAGGGTACCACAGACTCAAGCAATCCCCAGCCTCAGCTTCCCAGGTAGCTGGGATTACAGGCGTGCGCCACCACACCCAGCTATTTTTTTGGAACTAGATCTCACTATGGGCCCCAGGCGGGACTCGAACTGCAATCCTTAGCCCCGGCCGCTTCAAGGCTGAAGCTTACAGGCACGAGCCACCGTGCCCAGCCTCTCTCTGTTCTTACCCTTCCTCCCCCCCTCTGTCCCACTGGAGGATTCAACTCTACAGTCAGCTTCCAGGGAGCTCTGTTTCTTGCCATAGCAGCCTTTCACGGACCATTGTAATTGCAAGCATAGAAATACTAATTTAACAACCTTTCCAGCTTCCATGTAATTTCTTTCCTAGAAATTTTTCAGTCTCATTTCTGCCCTATCAAGGGGGCAGTTCCTGTCTTCTGCAGAGTTCGGGATGGCTGAGATTATTTTAACAGACACCTTAGGTGGAAGTTGGGCATGTCCTTTGCTGACTTCTGTTCATCTTTCTGGTTTCACACCTTTTCCACAGCTTTGTTTCCCCTCAGCTCCCTGCCCAGCCAGCTGGTCATCCATTCACCATGGTGTGGACCTAGTTTGGGTGGAAACGGCCATCTGGGAATTCCATGACTCTTGTTTCAGTCCCCATCTGGCTTAGAGTAGGAACAAAGACACCACGTGTGCTCACTGAGCACTGAGAACTTGTGTTCCTGGCATGTTCCCCTCCCCACAAATTTTGCTCAGCACAGCTGACTGCCACTGTGGACTGAATCCTCACCTTCAGAACAATAGTGTCAACCAGCAAAGCCTCCTCCTGCCTCTTCCACTGTTTTTGGAGTTGAACGCAACCCAGCTGTCTCTAAGGATAAAAATGAAAACAAACATAAAAATAAACCACTTTTACATTGCAACGAGTGGGGGGAAATTGACCATTTTTTTAATATTAGAAATTTCAAACAGATGGTGAGCTAATTTATATTTTCATTGTGACATTTACTTACCCAATGGGAATGCAAGTAGCCATAGAGCCCATTCAAAGTGACCTTCATTTGAAAATGTGGTAGATGTAATGATAGACGGTGCTGTCTACCAGTTGCAAACTGGGGGGGGAGGGGAAGGGGACAGGAACCCTGCTTCTCCCTCCCCTAGACTAGCCTAACCAAGGGGCACTCAGTAAGGCCTCTTTCATGGCATCCCTGGCTCCCGCTGCCCCCCTTCCTCCCATCATGTCCCACTCCAGGCCTTTTTCCTCAGAGCTGGCACAGGAAACTTTACTGCAGGTCTGACTGTGCCAGCCCTCTGCTTGAAAGTCACATTCGAATGATGCCACATGGCCCTCAGAATTAAGTCAATGTTTAAGTACTAGCACATCACCCAAGTCACCAGGCTCTGACCCCCTCACTCTTCTGACCTCAGTCCTTTCTGAGTCTCACCAGGCCTGGTGTCCTCCCCAGATGTGCTTCCCCCACCTGGGTCCCTGCCCCTTACTCCCCTCCAAGCCTCGTGGCATCCCAGATGTACACCTTCCCTCTCACTGCCCTCTTGGCCCAGAAGGCTCCTGCCCTGTCAGGCCTCCCTTTCATCTTGACTGACAAGTGCATTTTGATTTTAGTTGCAATTCATCGATGCTGTGGTACCAAGATCATTAAACTTGAAGCATTTGGAATGTTGTGAATTCACTGATCAGTCTCATGTCTGCCCATGACGTTCAGTCTTACTGCACATACGCCATCTTACACATTCTCCTGTGTTGTTCACTGAGGACACATAATAAAATTCTGTAAAAAGGCAAACAGCCCCAAAACACAAACATTTTCATAAATTACTGCAAACCGTCTAACCACATGTAGACGATTCTTTTCCACAAACGGTGGAACTTTCCGCTACTGTGTCTTACTGACTCTGTCCACATCCACGTGTGTGCTTGTCACCCCATTACACACTCTCCACCCCTGAAACAGCAGCCTCCTAAATTTCATGTGTTCTGCCTTCCATTTTTTTCCCTTTTATCCATAATTGAATAAACCACAACCATCTGAACTGACTGTTGTGTAACACTGAGTTAAAATTTCACTCTCATGGAGGAAATAGTTGAAAGGATGACCTTGCTCCCAAATTCCTTCCTGTTTGTACCAATTACATGAACCCTCATTTGGAGAGTCACTGACTCAGTCAATATCAGAAAAACCCACCTTCCTCAAGGCTTCCTGACTAAGTTTGGTCAGAGGAAAACTGATTACCTATCAAGAAAACATCACACGCCGGGCATGGTGGCTCGTGCCTGTACGCTTCAGCCTATGAAGCAGCTGGGGCTAGGGATCACTGTTCGAGTCCAGCCTGGGGTCCATAGCGAGATCTAGTTCCAAAAAAATAGCTGGGTGTGGTGGCGTGCACCTGTAATCCCAGCTACCTGGGATGCTCAAGCTGGGGATTGCTTGAGTCTGTGGTACCCCGGGCAACAAGAGCCTGTGGTTCCACAGGCAAAAATAGTGAGACCTAGTCTCAAAAAAAAAGAAGAAAATATCACACACCTGACCAAACTTCCCTATCCCACCAGCAACATGCTGCCTGATCAACCCCCCACTCCAGGACCAGACGAAAAGACACAGCCATGCAGCTAAGGCACAGCTTCTGCAGCTCTAGCCTCTGGCTGTATGCGTGTAGACTGCCTAGCCAGGAGTCTTTCTTCTCTAGAGTCTGGTCTTTATTTTTTCTTTTGTCTCCAATGCCCTCCCTTTCCAAAACCTAACATTTGGTGCCGAAACCCTTGGTCGAGTTACAGCAGCAAATGCAGTCCACCCTGTGCCCCCCTTGTTCAGAACCTCTTTTCATTTCTTCCTTTCTCCAAAACCTAACACTAGTAGTGGCAGAAGAAATGCAGATATTGTGGGTCTCACCTGGGATTGCATAGATTTGCGCCACAAAAATAGAACTCTTAATTTTGAACCGTTTTCAATTCCAAAACAAGAAATGTGGGAAATTAGTTGAGGAAGAAAGGTAGCCCAGCCTCTGTTCTGGAAGTAAATGGCCTTGAGGAAGGACCATGGTGAGCACCAGACCAAAGCCAGCAGGCTGCCCACACTCACTGTGGAGCTGGTGGGCACTTTGCTCCCATTGCACTGACCATAGTGACATCACTGGGTTCACGCCGTCATACGTATCCTACTGTCTTGGAGGGTTGCTTGCTAAAGTAACTTCAAGTGACTTGTTTTGTGGATGTTTTCAATAGGGTCCAACTCCTTTGAAACCTGAATTTAATTGTAGGAAGCAGATTGAATTGTATTTTCCTTTTATTAAGAGCTCTTGATACCCAGTCACCCATGACTTTCTCCTCTCATATTGGTGTGCTTATTATTCATGCCATCAATTTATTGCCCTCATTGTTGATTATTGCCCTCCCCCCTTTTCTTTTACATATTCAGGTAAAATTAACCTTCTTAGAGCTATCTTAATAAAGGAACTTTTTCTACTCATGTATTGACAGTCTAGTCACTTAAACACATTTTGCCAACTTACTGTTCTAGTAGAGAAAAAAACATAATAAATTGATTCCCCCCCCCTTTTTTTTAAAGAAAGTTCAGAAAAGTAGGACAAAGCCGGATGAAATGTCCTACTGTTTTTTATTGCTTCAGTGTTCTGGAACAAAATGGTCCCTGCCTGCTTGATGTAATTAATGAGACAATGAATTTAGCCTGGGCGCAGGGAGTCAGGCTCCGGAGGCAGACTGCCACTTCAGCACTGGGTCACTCTCAGCAAGTGACATAACCAGTCTGCGATTCATGTCTCTCTTTGTTAAATAGGAGTGCTGGGAGCAGGAAGTGAGATGAAACACCATCACATCTTACTAATCTTGGCTAACCCTCCCTCCCTGACTTTTCAATGAGAACTTCAAGTAGAGTTAATGAGAGTTGAAAGAGGTCTCCTGTTTACCTCTCCCACTCCCCAACCTCACCAAAATAATTAACTGGAGGCAAGCAATTAACTCCCCTGACTTTTATAAACATGTGGCTATGTGGATCATGTGTATATGTTAATAATATGCATAAATATGAGCCCTTGTTTGACCCAAGGATGCAGCTGACATTACAGAAAATTACCGTGCAACGGTGAATCGATTATTACTCCATATTCTGCCGTTTTGATTACCAAGTTTGAAACTGAATGGAATTTATTAGTCACAAGAAACCCACAAGCAGGAAGATGCCATTTGCCTGATCTTTGTTGCTGAGCTGGTCAACACAACCTCGGGAGCATGCCTCCCACTGAGATTCGAACTTGGGTAGGCCATGGCTGTTTCTACAAACAAGCCAACAGGATGGAAATTCCTTTCAGTTGGTACAAGCTCTAGCACCGTTGTTTTAATTGTGTCTACTTATTCAGAGACGGGTGTGAATTGCTTGCTTTTCAACCGCTTATTTTGACATCCAGCAGATGTGGATTATCAGGATACTGGGGAGATCCAAGACTGGGTTTTCATCATGAGACTTGAAACAACTTGCTAAATTCCGTAAATGAAGGCTGGGTAACTCTTTAACTAAATAGAAATAGAGAGTCTCAGAATTTTAAAGTGCTGTAATGATCTTTAGAACAGTCATGTGAAGTTTAAATTTGCTCTGGTACATCCCAGTTCAATGAGATTCAGCCCTCTATGTCGTCTGGACACCTCCAAGTATTAAAAATTCTTCCTTATCTTAAGCTTCTAACCTTTGACTTCTAATTCTGTTGAGGATATAAGAAACAGCTCTACTCACACTTTCATGAGGCTGCAAACTTCTTAAGGGTAGGAATTGCATCTATGGCAGCTTCTAGTAATTCGGTAAATACTGAGTGGAGTGAAAGGTAGTTCATTACTTTTATTTATTAGTAGTAGAGGTATTAAATGTCTTACCAAATGTCAAAGGGTCAGTAAATTTAAGTTCTGTTGAGAAAGCATCATATATAGTAATTTATTTTATTGTTCAAATGCTGTAGCTAATATGCTTTGTTCTTCCGAACTTACCATTCAAGTAGCTTTCCCTGACTCTTGTACTGCAGTGTGTCTTCACTGTTATTGGCTCACAGTGACAATCGGGTGTATTGCTAGATGTCACATGTGCAGGATGGGCCTGAGTACAGGCACAGAGACATTGAACACCACTGCAGTAGGCAATAAAGCTCTCGTTCCAGTCCCAACCCTGCCCTTCCACCATCTGAGTGACTCCAGGAAGGACATGGAACCTCTCTGGCTCTTGGTTCCTCTCCTGCAAACCGCAGGGATTGAATCAAATGTTCTCTTAAAAGTTCTGTACAGTTTCACAAATCGCAAATCCTTTTTGACATGACTGTCCCTATAAACTGTCCTCAGAGACAGTCAAATACAGACCTCTGTCCAGTTTTCAGTACGTACATTAACAACCGTCCATGTATATGCAGTTTAAAGCTTGCTTCCTCCTCCTTTCTCCTTACAGAACACTTTTCTTCAGGAAACGGTACGTAGAGAGTGTGAAGAACGCTTTGAGCTAACAGAGGCTTTGAGTCAAGCCAGGGAACAGCTCCTGGAGTTCCAGAGGGTCAGTGGAAGCCTGCCCTTGTCCCCGTGTTCCCTCAATCAGAGTGGGCTAACCTCCCCCATGGCCACTCTCAGTGACCAAGGAGAGAGAAACCTGGCAAGACTGAACTCAACGAAAGGATTCAACATCTCTAGCCTGCACCGGCTGCCAAAACCCAGCACGTCCCTCACCTCAGCTCCACCCCAGCTAGTCCGCAGCTCCGGGCTGCCCACTCTTCCCCAGCCTCGTCCTCCCAGAGGCCGAGCCTCTGTGGCTGAGACCAGACACAGGCTGGCTGCCATTCTCCGGGGAAGAATGTACCAGAGGTGACAGGTTCACATCAGAACAGTGTTTCCCAGCATGCTGGTCTCTCCCAGAGACCTTTTGCCTCTGAGGATGGCAACGAGAATTAGTACCACAGACCAAGGATGCATGACTGGAGTGATTTTTAATGAGAGTGTAAAAGCCTAAAAAAAAAAACTTGTGAGGACACACTTTTTTCCAAGAGACCTTTGAAATAACAATTAACAATGAGGTTGTTAGAATTCCTAAGGAGCAGTTTCTATATAAAAATACTGGATGTTTACATGTACTCCATGTACTTTTAGAGGTCATAGGTAGAATTTTTCACCCATTGCTTCATTTCTATATTTTACACTATTGCATAAGCATACCTTTGTTCATAAAAAAAATAGATTGTATTAGTTAATGTTTGTTCATTTGTTTGTTCAGCTGAATAGGTTAAATAGATAGTGTTCCAAATAGGAAAAGAAAGTGTTTTATTCCAAAATGCTTAATTTAAATACTTGGTTTACCATCAAGTTTCCCTTTTCCACCTCACAATTTAATTGGTCAATCTCAATATTCTCAGACAAGGTCAGATGTAATGATAACTAACCTTCAGGAAGAGTTTTTTCTGTGAGGCCATGGTCTTCTAAAAAGGAATAGCAACTCCAATTCAAGGAAAATGTGGTTACCTTTTCAACTGTAGAGATTATTGTAGGAAACAGAACCTGGCCATGAAAACACGGCTGGTGGAGATTTTCTACGCTGAATGTCTTTTCAGTACTTGGAGCTGGGTTTTGATTTGAATTGTATTCCAGTCATGGGGAAGTAGAAGCACCAAGCACCAAGCACTAATTGGGGGTTCAAATTTTATTATTCCTGAGAACAACTGGTTTGTTTTCTGTTTTCACAGTGAAAAAAAAGTGAAACAAGAAACTAAAACTATCTTAAGTTATCTTAAAGCTTCAGTCTCCTTGTGTTTCTGAAAACACAACTCTTTGCCTTAAACTAACATTGTCTATCTTTGTCTTCATCTAATAGAAGTACATTTTTCTTCCAAGACTGGTTTTGCTTAAACCCTTCCTCTCACTGCATCATGGACTCCAGGCTTCTTGTGCCAGCTTAGTCCGATAATAGCACATGTGGAATACAGCTCAGAAAGGCTCTGCTGTTTGGCTACGCATTGAGGAGAGACTCCAGAGCTACTTGGAATCCCTCCCACATGGAAAAAATAATTAAGTTACCCTGCAAAATCGAGCTTATCTCCAATCTTTCACAGGCTTGTTCTAATCTACTAGTGGAGTGTTTAATTCCACATTAGGTCTGCTATTTCCCTGACAGTTTAAGTGAGAACATCTTGAGTTAAGACTTGGGATGCTGACTTGTATTGTGTAGAGGTTGGTGTTTTGGGTTATGACATTTGACAAGGGAGTATAATAACATCACAGAATGGGGAGCCAGAGTGTGTCTTAGAGATCACCCTAATAATCCTTTTATAAATAAAGAATCGAGGCCCAGAGGAGTCTGACGTGGCTAAGGCAAAACAGCTTATGACAGAGCTTAAGCCAGAGCCACCCTCACCTGACTGAAAATCTCACCTCGGATTTCCTCTCCCCAGAGATTCCCAAGTCGCCATCATGACCTTTGTCAACAACACACTGGATTTACTTATTTTATTTAAATGCACTCATTTTTTTTTAAATTTAGATTTATGTAAAGAAGGGAGTTTGACACAAGGAAAAATAACTGTAAAGTATTAAGTATTTGATTCACTATTTACTTTTTCTAATATTTTACCATAAATGTGTAGCTATTAAGATAAGAAGTATTACTTGGGGAGCCCCCTGAAATCATTTTGCATAATGCCAGCAGTGCTCATGCTACACTTGAGACCACACACCAGTACTTGATGTTTCTGATCTGGAGTTCTCAAGTTTAAATGATTTGCATATGGAGATGGCAAAGTTTTAGTAGCAGCATGAAAGAATGTTTGGAGCAACGGTTTTTGTTGTTAGATTATACAAGCTTTTTCACAATCTTCCAATATCAGCTCTCTCTCTAGGAGCCAGAAAATATACTATTCCTCAATTATGGACATACTTAAATTTGTAAAGAGGGTTAAAGTTTTCCAAAGTGATTAAAAGATTGTCAGTTCAAGGCATGGTTTCCCTTGCCTTATTGTTATGTTTCCACTTTACTCAACGTAAATAGCACCATCAGAATAGAAACACGATCTGCAGCCAGAGTATAGTATAGGCTACTGACACATTAGAGGAGGGATGAACAGAGAGAAAATTACACTTACCTCAGCCTAGAGCATTTAAATGATGCAGACTAAACTATGTGCTCCTATATTTTAAAGAAAAACAGTTAAAAAATGTTAGAATATGTCCTCTGGTATTGCCAACACCTCCAAACTTTCCTCAACTTTTTCAGTGAATAAGAACTGGCATGAAATGTTTAAAAGGTAATGAACATAATGATAAAAGAAGGCCCTCAAGTATATATATATATATATATATATATATATATATATATATATATATATCTATTGAGTTGGAATTTTAATCTCTCTATAGACAAATGTTTTCTATGATCTCACTGGGAAAAAGTATAGGCATCAAAAGGAAAGATGATAGGAAGCCAGATACAGTGGCATGTGCCCGTAATCCCAGCTACTTGGGAGGCTGAGGCTAGGAATCACTTGAGTCCACGGGTTTGAGATCATCCCGGGCAACATAGCAAGACCTAGTCACTTAAAAAAAAACTTGATAGAAACACTCCTTAGAGAATTATAACTGTGTTTTTCCTCTTTAAGCTTGTATTGGTGGACAATTATGGGAAAATTATTCTGTAATCAATTTCTCAAGCAGTTTTTAAAAATCTTATTGTATTAAATTGCTATAGCTATAGTTCATTAGAACTATGTAAAAGTTATATTTTCTTACAATAGAACTGATTGAAAATTGAATATTTTCTTAACATGGTATTTGAATCTGAAATACACTTAACTGTGACAATATTTACCAAGATCTAAAAAGTCAAGAGTTCCCTCTTAAGTATTTCAAGTGAGATTTAACATTGAAAATTACGCAATAATGAGATCTTTTATTAAGTCTGAAGAGTTTTTATATAATAGGTAAGTTATAGCTAATTAATTATGGAATAATTTCTTTTTCAAATTTTTTCTTGAGAAGTTCTCACGAGTATAGCAATGTTGCACTGCTGATTAGTCTAGTGCCCACAAGGGTTAATGTACTGCAGCTGAGAATTCCCAAACATCATGTGTCTTGAGAAGCATGGGAAATCAATTTCGTATGTGCTCAAAACTCACAAATCGTATAAGGATTATGGATTTTTAAAAAAAAAAAATTCACTTCCATCTTCTAAAGAATTAAGTGCGATACACTATAGCTTGCACAGGGTACATTAAATGGCCCCCAAACCATGACAGATAATAATGGTAGCATGCCTAAGGCTGTGTCTATGGGATCCAAAGGAAGGCAGCTACTTTTCTTTTTGAAAATGCTAGCTCTGTGTAGCAACAACTTGGAAAGCCAGTGCTATTGTGTTGCATATATAGAA
Source organism: Uropsilus gracilis (assembly GCA_004024945.1). NCBI lineage: Eukaryota > Metazoa > Chordata > Mammalia > Eulipotyphla > Talpidae > Uropsilus > Uropsilus gracilis. Next base: position 97,928 of record PVHY01001675.1, read on the forward strand.
CCTTGAATATAAATTGCATCACCTTTGTGTAGTCTGAATTCACATAGGAAATGTTCTTAACATGGTATTGAATCTGAAACATACTTATCCTGTGACAATGTTCACCAAGATCTAGACAGTCAAGAATTCCCTCTAATCATGTATTTATATAGCATGGTATTTTATATTTATTGAATAAAAAAATTTGCTACATATTCCTTTTCCTCTCCCCAAACATATGTACACACATAGACACACACGTATGAGATTGCTGGGACACAGAGATTAAGTAATTTACTCATAGTAAATATTGGATAACGCTAAAAAATTATAAACTTCAGAAATTTGTGAGCATTTGATCTATAGGTTAATACTAAAGATTTAACCACCTACTCTTTCTTTAAGAGACATGGCAAAAGTCACCCTATGGGCTGCAAAGATAATTACACCATACTGCACATTCCCCAAAACTGTTTAGTGGAGAGCAGGGGGGAAGCACAAAGTATAAATAAAGAAGTAGGTGCTGAGTAGGAAGGCAAGAGCAGGTTAAGACACGGGTTCAACTTCTTGCTGGAAGAAATCAAGGAACATTTTATGAAAGAACTGGCATTTACAATAGGTCTCAAAAGTGAGTAGGGTTCTATGAAGGATTCTCAGAGGAGATGTATAAACAGAATCACAGATTTTGGAAGTGTGGGAAATGTTGGTGAGGGAAGTAATGGAAGGCCATAAAAGGTAAGGTGACCTCATGCCATGAAGGTGCTGCTTGAGGCCTGTGGCAGGATGCTGACTGGGAGACATGTGCTTTGCTGAGGTGGGGGGATTTGCTCTGGCAGAGCAGAATTATGATGATTATCGACTGGAAAATTGGAGCTGGAACACCAGTTGGTAGATAAGTGCAGTGGTCCAGACAAGAGTTAATGAAGTTCTGAACAAAGATGTTGATAATGGGAATAAACAGGAAGTAGCTGACTGAAAATCTCTTCAGAGAACGGAAAGAATTTGTTCCCTATTACATGCACTTTGAAACCCTTAGCAGTGACTGCCACTTAGCTGGGGAACAGTGGATGAGATTGACTCCATTTAAAGAGTCACCCTCTATTTAAGAATATGACAGCTGTTCAGAAAAGAAATGAAAATAACAGAAACTACATTTTCACATGAGCAACAGATAACCAACCCCACAGAGTCAGTTTTCATAAAAATTCTCTTTAAAGTCAAAGGAAAATATTAACCTGAATAGTGTTTGAAGAATTATGGGGAGAAAGTATAGAAACTGCCATAAAAACAACCATCATCTTGGTTCAAAGAACACAAAATACAATTCAATCGTGACTTTGGGAGTAATACAGCGCAATAAAGCTTTCTGAGTTTTGCCGTTTATGAGGGAAAATATAAAAGATGGCAGCCAAAATAAAAATAAGGGTTCTTTTAAAATTCTTAAATTTTATTAGCTCTGAAGAATCCTGAACACCACCTAGTCCAGACCTGTCTTTGTTCAGAAGGCGATCATTGGTGCCTTAGATATTAACTTACTTTCCTTTTTTTGTAGAATGAAAACTAACGTTCCATTAGTTAATAGCAGGAGACTAGATATGAAAACCTGGGACCTCAGATCTTGGCCACATGTTTCATTTCTACATGGGAAGAACAGTGTCAGTGTTCTGAAATATTGTTGCTCGGAGAGGCCTAGTAGAATTGGTGTGCTCTGGAAGCAAGTTTGAAATCCAAAACATCCTGCTCAAACCTACTAGATGACATCTTTTAATGAGACCCTCAGGTGATTCCTTCATGTTTAAGTATGAAAATCATGGCGCTCATGGTGTTGACTTCAGCTTGGCATGTGTCATCTCTGTGAGCTCCGCAAATATTGAACAGAAGTAGTCTAACTGCGCCCATTCAGTTCCCTTCTGCTTACAGAGCCTCAGCTGTGAGTGCCTCCACTTACTCACCGTGAATCTGCAACTCCCAGGAAAACTAGTGAATTTCTTAAAAAGTCAATATTCATTTACAGGGCGTCTTGGTGATAAGTGGTGTGGTAACATACGTCTGAAGAGGTATGATTTCTTTTTAACCATGTTCTTTTTTTCATTTTATTTTTCATTTTCACTGAGGGAGCATTGCCTTACATCATTATTTACACTTTGGAAGTATAGGAACACCCCCTTCAGGTGTTGTTGTCATCATGTATCATGTATCCACCCTGGTCCACCAAGCATCCCTGGTCCACCACTGTGGGTCACTTTGTTCTCAACCCTGCCCCTCCCCCTTCCCCTCTGGCAGCCTCAGTCAATAGTCAGCTTTCTTAGGGTTAGTGTTTAATTTGGCTGTGTCTGACCCTTTGCTTGGCTTCTCTCTGTTCTACACATAATGACACTATCCTGTGTTTGTCCTTTTCCTTTTAACTTCTTTCTGCTTAAGTATTACCATAAATGATATGAGCTTTATCTCTTTTTGGTCACTGAATGTACATGGGACCATCTTCTCGAGCCACTCATCTTGTTTTGGGCACTTAGGTGTTTCCCCTTAGGCTGTTATAAATAACATGGCAGTGAACAGGGGTGTACAAGTTTCCTGAAGAGGTGTGCTCTTACATTTCCGAATCATACACAGTGTTGTAAACCGATGTTACCTCAATAAAGATAACTGAACAAAAACAACTTTATAAAAAAACTTTAAATGTCTAATCATTCAAGACTCTGAGCCTGAAAAGAACTGGAGACTTGTTATGAAAAACAAAACAACAACAATAAAAACCCTCCAATAGAAATACTTTGACTTTGATCTTAAGCAATTCATTGAAAAATCTTAAATTTTTATCTCATGAGTCTATTATTGCATATTGATTTCCCAAGAGAAAATGGGGTAATGTTGATTGTGCTTTGAGGCTTGTGAAACAAAATGTTTTTAGATAACTTGTTAGAATTCTGCAGAAAATATTAGAGGGTCATTATTTCCCCCCCCCCAAAATGGCTTTTAATCACATAAATATAGAATTGTAATTTGTAATATTCCATGTAGATCAATTTATTTTAAAAGCACTAGCAGCATTTGAATGAAAATTTGATTCAGATACTCCATGTTCAGAATCTGTATTTAACACAATAAGCCATTATGCTCAGTCACCCATGAGCATTAAGGGAGCTCATCTCATTATACCACAGGGTGTCCATGTTGTTTTGAATTCAGAAAATAATGAAAGGGATTGATTTTTGTTTGCCATTAAAAGGCTTTTAAATACATTTTATTAACATGCCGCTGATATTTAACTTACCTGGTTTTATTACCATTCATAATTCTTATAAATAACGATCATTGAAACCCAAGAATTAGAGAGACATATAATTTAAAATATGAAAGCATTTTTAAAAATAGAGGCTTTCCTCAGCCTTAACCTGGAAGTATGTTTGTTTTCTGCAAAGGAGGAACATCTGGCTTGGCTTTGCATGTTGTTGTCAGGAAAAATCCACCTTTCTTCTGAGGAGCCTGGGACAGGCTCACATGTGACTCTAAAGAGACACCTTCTGTCTTCTGTATCTCGCAGCAAGTGAGTTGGTCAGTCATCATTTTCTCTCTGGAATCTTACATTTCTAGGAAATTAAGGTTCCTGACAAGTTTCAAGTGACCATTTCCTTTTACTTATTTAAAATAGGATTTCTCAAAACTGGAGACAACATCCAGTTCTCTGAATGTTTTTTTTTTTTTTTTTTTTTAACTAAGACAAAAGACTAGAAGGGAGAGAGGGGGGAGAATCATGCCTAAGGAGAGCAATAACTTTACAAACATGGCTGATGTATGCAAACAGTAAAATTAAATTTAAAAAATGAAAATAAAGTACAAATCTTTAAATAAAAAAAGACAGATGCTAACCTGAGACTCATATCGGATCTCAAAAGTAGAATCATTTTGTTTTTCCAGTGGTTTGGAAACTCAGTCCGGCACTGAAGAGAAAAAAAATCCACTACCCTGCTTAATAGCAGTGAGTAGGTGAGGACTTAATTTGAGTATTCCCTTTAGAATAACAGGTATTTGTTTTACCATGTACCCTGAAAAAAAAAAAAAACAAACTTGGAGCTATTTACCAATAAGTGAAAACAATGTGCCTCTTACACAGTTTTAGGTTGACATCCAATATACTTCATTATACATTTAAATAGTTGCAAAGGATATAGTAAAGATAGCTGGTATAATTAAGCACATTTTGAAATAAAACTATTGCTTTTGATATATTTTTATGATTGTAAAACTTTTATTAATCCCCTAACTTATTACTACAGAAGCAAGTATATAACAAAGTTCTTCTGAACTGAATTATTATAACATCTGTTGTTTTTATATACTTATTTAAAGCAACACAAGTATATTTTTGGTATATGATTAAGCATAAAAATTCAGTTTTATTGACATTGCATTTCTTGATGAAATGAAGTGATAATGTTTCCAAACATTTATTGAAAAGGAAAAATAAAGGCAGTCAAAAATGATTGGTTTGTACATTAGATTTTATTTACTTTTTTATTAGTAGGAAATAGAAATATTAGACATTAGAAGATAAGATAAATATTTACTGAATTATAGTAAACATTTTGAGCAGTACCTGATTAAAAGTTGTTTTAGCTACTTCACTGAATAACCAGCAGCTGGGAAGATCTCCTAGAGCCTTTATCTACTATATCTTGATTTTTGAATTGTCTAAAAAATACTCTAATTCCACTTAAAAGATTTAGTGACACTAATACTGCTTTGACTATTTAAATTTTCCTTTTTTGCGGTTAAAAGTGTCTCCTAGGGATAAATATTAAGAAGACCTGAGAAGAGGTACTTAAGTTTAAATATATTGTAGTAGAGAGGCATCTTCAATAATTCACATTTTTAAGCTTTTTTTGGCACTTTTAATTGATTTACATTTATTCATTTTTTAATTAATTTTATTTTTTAATTGATTACATATATTTTTTGCATTGTTGCTACCTTGAAGTTCTCCTACTATATTGTCACCCATGAACCATCATTTAATCTCTTGTGTCCATCCCTCCCCTGATTTTACCCTCCTCCCCCACTCTTGCTTCATGCTTTAGTTCTGCTCACAGTTTTAAATTTTCCTTGTCTTTTTTGATTGTTTTCTTTCCCTATATCTGCACCTAGGTGAGATCATGAGTATTTCTCTTTATCTTTCTGGTTTGTTTCCACTAACATGATTCCTTCTAGGTCCATCCATGTTATTACAAATGCATCAAATTTGTCTTTTTTGATTGATGAATAATATTCCATTGGGTACATATACCACAACTTTCTGAGCCATTCATCTGTTTTGGGGCATTTGAGTTGTTACCATATTCTGGCTATTGTAAATAGTATTGCAATAAACATCCAGGTACATGTGTCTTTTTGAATTAGTGTTTTTATCCTTTGGGTAAATTCCCAGAAGTGGGATTGCTGGATCAAATGACAGTTCCATTTTCAGTAGTTTTAAGGACCTCCACACAGCTTTCCACAGCAACTGGACCAGTTTGCATTCCCACCAGCAGTGGAAAGGTGTTCCTTTCTCTCCACATCCATACCAGGACTTGTCGTTGCCGTTTTGTTGTTGTTGTTGTTGTTTTTAATACAAGTCATTCTTACTGGTGTAAGATGGTATCTCATAGTGGTTTTGATTTACACTTCCCTGATGTTGAGTTTATTGGCTCATATACCTATTGGCCATTTGTATTTCCTCTTTGAAGAAGTGTCATTTTAGTTCTTCACTCCATTTTTTTGACTGGAATTTTTACTTTGCTTTGGTCACAATTCACATTATTACTATTCTTTTTTGTCTTGCTTTCATGAAACTGTTTCTCACACGCCTATTTTGACAAAGTCAGTGCAAAAGGGAAGAAAATCATTGGTCCAAAATGATCTACTCTTATTGTTAAATTCTATCTTGCATATAAACTAACAAAACTTGGGCTGAAATATCATGTTTCTACCAGGACACTCAGTAACAGAAATATGTTTGTTAGGGACTTATAGAAAACCCTATGATTTTACGATCAGAATCCTTTCAAGCACCACAGATTGTGTACACTCCACATGGAAGACCACTGCTCTATGTTAGCAAGTCCAGAAAACCTGTATCCTGTTGGCTTCAGTACTTTAGACCTTGTGGGAAAAATCAAGCAGAGAAGAGGTCAGAAGGTTGATCTTGCAGACCTCAGAATCGCACAAAGCCTGTGTCCCCTTTCCCAGTCTGCCTGCAGGAGTGAAGGGGGGTCGGAGCAAAACCCTAGAGAGCCACCTCATGCCTTTTCTGGTCTTGAGTCCAATCATAAGCGAAGATGAGGTTCTCTGACCACATGTGCCTGGCCTCGTTTCTAACTCCTAACAGAGGGAGCCCAGCCCAGACCAAGCCCATAGCCTCACACAGTCTCAGGTAAACCAGCAGTCACTGGGGTGAAAGCTCTACACTTCCAGCTCCTGGCAACAGCAGAAGAGGGGTATGAGCCCTAAAGATCAAGTGCGAGGTCAGGAAGGACTTAACTTCTTTGTAACAAGCATGGTTGCTTGTTATTGTCCATGTCATCAAATTCAAGACACCTGCAGGACTCATTAACTTGGGGATAAGGAAATATCCTTGTAACCATCTATGCCCTGGAAGTAGTACACTGGGAGGGAGAGAGATTCCTATTTGATGGAGAAAGGTATTTCCTATGTTTTGACAGTACTATTTATGACTCAGATACAGGTAAGCAACCAATAGTAAAGTTCCATTTTTTTTAAATGTATCAGCCCATCTGTAATTTGATGCTTTCAACTGGTTAGGATGAATTTCAGTAGTATATATGTGTAGAATTTGTATAACTGGTCTTGCTTTGGTCACTGCCGGCCTGTTTCTAATTCTGACTTCATACAGGTATGCCTCAGTCTGAAGCGTTCCCAGAAAACCAGAGTTCCCACAGACACCCCTACTGTGATAGGAAGTAGGGCAGCTATGGAAGGAATAGGAAAGGAAGGGCATCTGAGTAGGTCTAGAGCACATGATGTGATTGAGTGTATGAACCTTACTGTATTTCACCTCCAAAATCTTTCTGAACTGTTTGTTCACTTATTTGCATAATTTATGCCGCCTCTGGCTTTCCTTAACATACGTGCAGCCAAACTGTTAATAAAGAAACTGTGTACTCACATGCTATTGAAACGCTGTCACTGAAGGTTATGACAAAACTTATTCCTGATAGAACACAGGTTTCAGGCACAGCTCTCACAAAGCTGCTTATTTTCTGGAAGGGTGAGAAGGGCATTAACTCAGCAGTCTTCCTTGGCCATCTTTGAATCTGTCAGCACTCCTGAGGGGATTATTTAGCCTGAGATCTTCTAACTTTTTGAAATAGGTATAGAAATGGGGCTTTTACACTCCCTGGGCCAACTCAGGTTGGGACTGGGAACTTGATGCAGCCAGATTAAAGGATTTTCTTTTATGACAAAGTAGGCAGAAGTAATCAAGGGCATCCCATTTGGGGAGGGGCTACTTTGTGGGCATTGACTGTGTCCTCTCTTTCTGTCCCTAGTTTAAAAAGCTGCCACCAGATTTCTGGTATAGAAATTTGTGGCATCTAGCAGACAGGCCAGGAGACGGCTCCTACTGATAATGACAAGCTTGTGATGTAGAAGGCCCAAAGTCACAGCATGTAGCAAAACCATGAGAATTTAGGCCCCAGTTGTGCACCTGGGTGCTGCCCCCAAGCACCCTGACCACTTTGCTGGCAACAGTTGGAGGTGACAACTTCCACATGAGGCCTACGAAGAGGGCTGGGTGAGTGCCATGCAAGGGGGAGGGGGGCAGTAGCACTAGAGCCTGGGAAGTGAATTGTCTCCTGTAGGCAGGGGTGTAGCATCTCAGGATTCTGGGGAGAGAAGCATGCCTGGCCTGCTGGAGAGTGCTGCAGTCCTAAGGCACTAGTTCTGGCAGCACCAGTGACAGCAATAACATAACAAAAGCTCAGTACTAGTAGCAATAATAAAAAAATGATGATAATAGCTGGTGTTTATTTTTTATGATTGTCAATACACAATGCTAAGAACTATACAGTCTTTTATTTAATCCTCTCCAAATTCCAGTAAGCAAACTCATTGAACTCTTGTATAAAAACTTCCCTTTTATATATAAACAAATGGAGGCACAGAGAGGTTAAGTTACTCATCCAATGTCACACAGCTGATTAATAATGGAGCCTGAATTGGAGAATTAGTGCCATAAATGGAGAATGGGACTGGGGATTAGGCATACCACCATGCCCTCTAATTGTGTCTCTGAGAAAGGATGAGACTCTTAATCCAAAGCAAAGTTGAGAGATGGCCTTTTACTTGACCCTCTGACATAACAATTTAATTTCACTTGGTAATCATGAAAATCATGAAAAAGGGAAAATAAAAGTTTAGAATCTACAGGAAAAGCATAAAGCAGAGGACAGGTGGGTGTGGTTACATGTGGGAAAAGCAAAATAAACAGACCTATGGGAGAATTAGGCTGCAAAATCTCATGACTTTTTGGAAAGGACCCTTCAGCATCTCACAGAAGCAGGCTATTTTAGGCCTCAGGATCCTTTAAAATGCATCACTTTCTATATTCAGGCTTTAGGTCCTGGGTATTTTGATATATTTGTAGAATACAATGTCTAAAGTACAGGTCCTTTTAAATACAGTCAAAATAGAAAAAGGTAAGTTACAAAAGGACAGAGAAATAGCAAATGATACAAATGTTCACAAGAAAAAACTCTAGTCAAGAATAAACCCTGTTCTAAATTTAATCCTCGTAAGAGTGCTCCTAAAAATTGTCTGTGAAAGTCCATTTTTTTAGATGTAGGTTTTCAAAAGTCAGTTTCTTTGTGGAATAAGAAGGCTTTCTTCTCCACAAAGGCCATTTATGCTGATTTTTTCATTGTTAATAACAGTGGGGGGAAAACCTAGCACTTTGGAGGGGTCAGACTCCATTGTTTGTTATAGTGGGTCTGAGGATTCTGTCTTTGCTCTTTTGATTTATTTTCTACCACCTGATTATGTATTTTTCTATTTCTTATTTTTTTCCTTTCTTGCCATCTTCGGAAAAGACTTTTCTTCTTTTGTTTATTTTCTTTCCACCCTGCCCCCTCCACACGTCTGCTCCTTTGGAATTAGTTATCTCTATTTTTAAGAGCCACCCTCGGTATTTGAACATCTTAATTTCTTGATGCACCACTCAGAAAAACAAGAACCTTAGCATATTTAATAAATGTTCACCCTGTTGCATATATTTTATTTTGACTAGTATTTGAATCATATCTTGTTTGTTTAACTTGGAAAATTAGACTTTCTTATTTTTATTGTTATATGCAGTTGGGGTTTATTTTATTTAGAGTTACCTAGAAATGTTGATCTGCTTCTTTGCTTACATTTCCTTGTGTGCCAAACCGCTCTCCGTCCACCTCCATCTTTGGACAGAAAGGATTTTCCATTTCTGAAAGTTTTATTCAGTCTGTTTGTTTCTTTAAAAACTCGTATTCCTTGCACACACACTTTTCATCCCTTTAACTGTATTAGGCATGTTTGTTAGAGTCTGGGGCTCATCATCTTTATGCATCTGGTTCTGCTTCCTGTTGTTTGTTGGGGTTACTGAGGTTTTCACAGGAGCTTCTACCCCCAGAACCCGAACCCTAGGGACTCAGGGAGACCTGGGTAGATATTGTCCTTGCCCCTCTCAATTGACGACAAACTGTAGTTTGTAATTGATGACAAACCTCACAGGTGAGGTTTCCCACTACTGTCCCCTTTGTTCAGATCAGTCAGACCTGGTTTACTATGCTACTTCCTCAGGCAGTCTGTTCTCAGCTCCCCCTACAGTGACAGGAAACCCTTTGAAATTCCAGCTTATGTGGGAGTCTGCTGTAAAGCTTCCAATATGTTGTGTGGGCCCCTGGCTTTATCTCCTGCCTTCTACTATGGAAAATGTTCCCAAAAGTTCAGGGTTCCCAGGTTTTGGCAAAAACAGTGAGAGCTGTCTCTGGCTCTCCTCTCCTGAAGAGGTTGCCTTTGATCTCTGCCAGTCCTTTTGTGTCATCTCATTGGTACTTTTTAAAAGCCTTTTCTGTCTTAGCTGATCCAGCATTTAGGTTGCTGTCATTGGGCAAATCATTTAGCACATCTGGTTCAACAAACTGAAGGCTTCTCTGCGGGCTAAGCACCATCAGGCAACGTGGTGTGCGTGCTGAATCCAAGCCCTTCTGTAGCCTGTGTGAGAACAAGAGGCTGGGAAGCAAGCATGGGCATGGGAGTGGTCCCACCTGCCATCATTCCAGTGAGTCCCTGACCTAAGTTTTCCATCTGCTTCTACAACTAACACCAGTTTCTCTACTACTCTCCCGTCCATCCCCCCCTCTACTCCGCTCCCTCCCCTTTCCTCCTTTCTCCCTTTTCCTCTTCTCACCCTCCTTTGCTCTCCCCATCCTCCCTCCTCTTCCCTTTCCCCTCCTTTCCTTATCTCCTTGTCCCCCTCTTCTCTCCCTGTCCCTCAATCTCTGTCTTCTATCTCCCACTCCTCTTGCTTGTGCTCTCTCACATGTCATCCCCCAACTTGCCGGCAGCTTGCAGAGAGGCCCAAGTGAGAAGAATGAGGCCTCAGGCCACCAGCCAACTCAACTGAGACTGCCCCCCCAAAGATTCCTGAGCCCCAGATGAGGACTCCAGTTCTGGCCAACACCTTGATCTCAACCTCGTGGGAGGCCATGAACCAGAACCTTACCCCTGAACCACTCCCAGATTCCTTGCTCTCCAGAAATCATCGAGATAATATGTGTGCTCTTGAATTTACTATGTTTGATATCATTTGTTATAGAGTAACAGGTAACAGAACCATGGCAGATCCATAGCCAAGTGTGTGATGGAAGCAAATCCTGAGGGAACAACATTAAAGTGTTTCCCAAACCTCCAGGTAAGTACCTGCCCCCCAGGTGGTATGGCCCCTCCAACAGCCAGCACTGCAGGGGCTGGAGGATTTGCCTCACTTTTCTAGTTGAAGCCCTGTGTGTCCAGGGACCAGAGACCGTAGGCCCCTCTGAGCAGGATTGTGATGTCTGGCCCACATGTGGTTTCTCCGTGGGTACCCCTGGACTGGCTGAGATGAGTGCAGGCCGGGGCTCATCATCACCACCCAGTCCTCCTTCACCCAGTCCAACACCCAGTTCCACCCCAGGCCGGTGTCACACCTGTGTCATGGTCTGAAGGGTCCCCCTGCCTGCCTTTTGTCCTTACCTTTAGACAGGAGTGTCTCCAAGTAAATCACATGCATACAGTCATTTCTGTCCTCTGTCTACTTCCCAGAAGACCTGAATTTTAACATTCCTTTGTTTACTTTGTATTTAATTTTTCTTCATTTTCTTGTTTAAGAAGGTACAAGCTTAGCATAATTGTTTTAAAACTTTCTCTTTATAAAAGCAAACCCTGAAAAATAATAAAACTTTCCTTTTTTTTCTAATATGAGAATTCAAAGCTAGGAAATTTCTCTAGTCATCTGTTTCCTGGGAGAAGCAAATCAATAGAGCTTATTATGGAATACAATTTCTGATTTGGAAAAAATCCCAAGACATAAGTCTTATTTATTTTGATTTTTGAGGTTAGTTTAAGTCCATAGCAAATTGAAACAAACCGTGCTATCTAAAATTAATCCTGGAGTCATGCGATGGCAAAAAAGTAAAGACCCTAGGTTCATATTCTCCTCACATAAACAACAAAATAATATACAGATAAAGATAGTGGCCCCAAAGGATGATCAGATAACCATTATTTTCACAGGGATAATTGACATGGCAGAGTAGGTCGGAAAAAAAGAACTAATTTTTCTGGGAACACCACCAAGGAAGAGAGAGGAATGACTGTGATATAGAGTCATGTTTTGCTGGTGACTGAAGGGGCTTATACCCATATTGAGGACTTAGAGCCAAGGACTGCTCTAGAGCGGTGTCGAAAAGAAAGGGGGGGCTGCTTCTAGGCAATGATTGGACTTAGGGGAGTAGAGACCTGTGGTTGGATCCCAGGGAAACAGTTAAATGCTGTCTAGGGCAGATGCCATATTGCGAGAGGTCAACCAAGGAATCAAGGTGCCGACCCAGCACCACTGACACTAGAAGGGCTGAAGGCTGTTGGATAATCCACGCAACTGCTGATGTGGTGTGTAGTGCAGCATCCTGTTCATGATGCCAACTGTAGTTGCAAGCGTCCCAAGTCTAGGTCGGTTCTTTATCGGTCCTAGCAGTCCGAGAAGAATGTCGGAGCCCTTGGTGGGTTTTTATAGGCTTTAATGCTGACTCAGGGAACCAAGTACACAGGCAGGGACCCTGGGCCAATTGTATGGCATGCAGGCAAGGCTGGGCAGGGGGGCAGGAGGCAGGCAAGCCCCCTCCCCCACACCCCAGGAACCTTCAGACTCTCTGGGCTCTCTCTCATGCTTCTCTCATTCTCCTCCCTAGTGCTCGCCTCCTCAGGATGATGCCGCCCCTTTAGCTCCTCCTCCAAGGTCCAGGTGTGCCCACTCACACATGCGCACGCCCATTGGACCCAGGTGTGTATGATCATCGGGGAGAGTACAATCCCACAGGTGCTGGCCATAGAGGCCAGTGGCAGAAAGCCTGACCAACTCATTTTCCCTACAGGTGCTTATCTAAAGTGGGGTCTCTCGGCTTGAGCCTGCACCTGTAGATGGAGGCAGCTGAAGCTGGAGCCCCTGGGAAAGACCTGGATTAAAGGTCTTGATGTGAGTGGGAAGAGGTCTACCTGTGGACCCCACACGTATAAGGCCCCTCTTTATAACTGACTGTTGTATTATGTGAAGTGCCTGCTTCACCCTTGTCTGGGGCCATTGGTGGGATAATTTCCTTTAAGGTGCTTACTGCCCACAGTAGGAGTTTAAAGCACCCAGGTCCTAGCAGCAGGAGCCTTCACCTCCAGGGGAGCCTCTGTACTTGAACTTACCGTGGCCATAGTACTATCCTGACTGTAACCCTCTACTGGTGCCACAGTCCCCAGAGAGGTGCCACAGCCCCTCAGTCACCATGGTTGCAGTTGGGACAGTGGCCAGTCCATAGTTCAAGCCTTCAGTTCCAGAGCATTTGTTTCTGCTGCGTTATTGAGGAAAACTGCTGACGTCAGAACTTAGAATCAGAGCTGGATCACAGCTGAGTGTTAGTCTGAGGCTGTTGTGGAAGCTCTGTGAGCTGGTCTAAAGGGGCAGGGTTGTGGTCACTGCAAATAACACCTTCAACTCGGGTACGCACAGATCCTTAGGCGGTTTGAAGTCTTGTTGCTCTCCAGCATCAACCATTAGGCTGCCTCCTGCCCTGGTTCCTAACCTCTGCCAGCAGTGAAGTTCCAATGTTCAAAGAGCTACAGAGACATCAGTCTATAAAGCAACAGAAACTCAGATTCCTGGGCAAACTACATAAGATTGTATCCTGCAATTTGTAATCTTAATGTAAGATGAACTCATCAAGACAGGGAAAGAAAACTGTTTAGCTTACTCCACTAAAAACCCAAAATGAAGAGATAGAGGAATATGACACAAATGATGGAACAACAACAACAAAACCCTAGGGGGAAAAACATCTAAACCTTACAGAACTAGGTAAATTACCTAGCGAATTTAAAACAAAAGTCTAAATATGCTCATTGAAATAAGGTCAATAAGAAAAACAAAAAAAGACAATACTACAGATCAGTAAAACCACAAATTTGTTCTTTGAGAAGATAAATTAAATTGACAAGCTTTTAGTTAGACTCATGAGAAAAAAGAGACTTTTTCAATAATTAGCATGAAAAAAGAGATTTCAACAGATACCATAGATATACAAAGACTTATAAGAAACTACTATGAATAAATGTATGCCTATAAATTTGAAATGAATAGGTTTTTTTAAAACAAGACAGCTGAACTTTTACCATGTGCAGGAAACTAAAAGGAACTCAAGGAAGGTTATGCAAAGCACATTTAGTCGGGAAGATAAAGGCAATATTATATAACTTCACTATATGTACAATAAAAGGAAATAAAGTGGATGAATGAAAAAGCAAATAAAAATGAACTAATGAATATTGATAACCACACTCAGGCTACCAGAAAGGAAGGGAGGGGAAATAGAAATAAGGATGGAGGAAAAAAACACTAATTAAAAAAGGCACGTGTACCTGGATGTTTATTGCAGCTCTGTTTACAATAGCCAGCATATGGAAACAACCCAAATGCCCCAAAACTGACGAATGGCTGAAAAAACTGTGGTATATTTACACAATGGAATATTATTCAGCAATCAAAGAAGACAAACTTACATCATTTGAGCAACATGGTTGGAGCTAGAAGGGCTCATACTAGCAGAAATAAGCCAGAAAGAAAAAGAGAAGTAGGGGATGGTCTCACTTCTATGAGGGATACAGGGAAAACAAACAAATAAACAGAGAAGGAAAACTTAAAATAGCCAACAGAATTGAAGCATAGAGCAAGAGAGGGGGAAGCAGAGTAGAATTGGGGAAAAGGGAGGCACAAGATGGGTAGACAATGATATAATATACTTATATACATATGTATATATATGTGTATGTGAGTGTATATATATACATACATGTGTGCATACATATGTATATATGCGTATACACATATATATGTGCAATCAAAAAATAAAATAATAAACATTAGAAAAGAGAAATAAAGGATGAAGGGAGGTATAATGGGTGATTATATAAGTGTTTTAATTGTTTTTTCTTTTTCTTGTAGGTGTATATGTGTGTTTTAAAAAATGAATAAAGAAATATAGCTGCTAAAGGGCACAGTATTTTTAGCCCTTTATTTTTTTATTATTTTTTATTTATTATTATTTATTATTATTTTTATTTATTATTATTTATTATTATTATTTATTATTTATTATTATTTATTATTTATTATTTATTTATTATTTATTTATTTATTTATTTATTTTATTTTATTTATTTATTTATTCTTTATTTATTCTTTATTATTATTTATTATTTATTATTATTTTTATTTTTTATTTAAATAGTTTATATATATATATATTTCACATCATTGTAGTCCCTGTGATCACCCACCATCTCCCCTCTCTGACCACTCCCACTCATCCCCCCGCAGTTGTGTACTGTAGTTTGTTTGTTAGCTTGTTTTGACTTTTCCTCCTGAACTTTTGTTTGTTTTTCCTATGTTCCATATATTAGTGAAACCACTGGTTTCTGTCTTTTTCTTTTTAACTTGTTTCTGCTAATATGATTTCTTCTAGGTACATCCATGTTATCATAAATTCATCAAATTTGTCATTTTTAATTGATGAGTAATTATTCCATTGTGTAAACTTTTTGTGCTAATCATTTGACCAAGTTAGCAAATTAAGAAACATCTTACCAGATGGCACGTTTCCTATAGTAAATTCTGCAAAAATCTTTAGAAAGGGAGATCAATACCTGGCTTTTCTGCAGATAAAACAACTCCAAGTTTGACCACAAAGTTCTGGTTTCCAATCACCCTGAACAATTCTCCAACAAATATTTGCAAAGAACTCCAGAAGCTCCAGTGACAATATTATTAATAATCTGTTGAACTCTTAATTAGTTTACAAAAAAATGGATGAAAGAAGACATTTCTCTAAGAAATGAAGAACACATTATCTATTGGATCAATTTTCACTAACTCATTCAGTATTGATTTCATGGCTTCAAGAAAAAGGAATATTAAAAATCACTTTAATCCGAAAAGCCTAGATTAAAAGTAAAAAAAAAACCTTGTATCAGTACCTACCCGCCACCACTCTTTAGGCACTGTCATACCCCCATTGTTTCACTGACTCCATCCATTAGCCTAGCGTGGGTGTTAAGCCAGCTCTCCCTGTGGCCCTTCCTTGTGGCTGTATACCACTTACTTCTCACCCAACGTTAATTTCACTTAGTCTTGAAAGACCCTTTGAAAGGGCTGGATCAGGATGGCAGAACTGAGACCATTGTCTCTAGTGCTGTCTTTTGTTTGGCATCAGGATCAGTCCCTGTGTTTGTCATTGACAAGCAGTAATGCTTTGACCTGCATCTCTTATGCAGCACTTAGGCAAGAAACTGATAGTGCAAAGACTTTTTTCTTAATCTCACCTTGCCGGTCCCTGGATAGTTTCACTGTCGTGACTTCCGTTTCACTTGCTATTGTTCGTTCATCTTTTTATCAATAGGCGACGCAAACATACTGACGCTCTTGCCATAGCGAGCATCTCTGACGTGCAGGTTTTTTGCCTAGGTAACCCCTGGGTTTGTTTCAGGACAGCCCTGAACCACCCTGAACCACCACTTTGTCGTGCCTGTGAGGTACTGACTCTCCTTTCACCTATGAGTAACTGGAAAGAAAGAAGATCAGAGTTTATCAAGTTCATGTTACTATCTTTATGTATTGGCATTTGGAAATGTCTCTAGTCCTTGTTTTTCATTATCACTGTGACTTTTAAAGCTTCCAATACAGTCATTTTGGCAAATGAGTGAACGCCAGCAACTTCATGAGAACAATGGGCTGACTTTGCAATGCAGTGCAGGGAAAAGAATATATTTTTTAATTTTCTAACAGGTGCTGGGCTATGAGTCTGACTCATAAAGACAGTAATTATACCTCTTTTCTAAAGTGAAACAAGGGAAAGAGCATACTAAAATTAATGAGGATAGCAAGACTTGGACTCATTCTATCTGGAGAATTCATGATTCTGAGAGGTTTTTAAAATGAATCATTGCTTTGTGAAGCACTGCGCAGGAGCGGGATATTTATCTTTGTGTCAAAAGCTAGGACTCTTAGCAAACTGAATCTCTTCCTACCTTTAGACAATTCAAGAAAGATAAAATCTCGAGGGCTTTATCATGTGAAGCAGGAATAAAGTCTTCTTACAAACATGGAACAAAATTTTTACCAGTTTCAACTGGTAGATAAAATGTATTTCAGAACCAATTTCCACATAGAGAACATTTTAATGTGAAAACACTTCATACAGGCTGGGTTGTGATTGTGCAAACATGTCCTATTACATGAAAATGAGAGCAATGGATGCGTGGGGAGCATGTGCTGGGAGCACAGAGCAGACAGGGCTGTTCACTGCTATCTTGAGCATGAGGTGTGAGCAGTGGTGGGAAGGAGCTGACATTGAGGTAGAATGACAAAGATCAGCTGAACAAGAGAGGTAAAAAATGCAAGATGGGAGCATTTTAATTTGATTTGCAAAAGGCAAATGTGTGACCTTGGATGTCTGAGCCATACCTTATCGGCTCAGTACTAGAGCTCTCTCTTTCCCCCTCCCCCACAGGCACGTGCATGCACAGACACACATACACACAATAAAAACAGAGATTGACCATAAAAGGAAATTCCTAGCGAATTCTTTTGAAAAGAAAAATTCTCAGGAGTGCTTGCTAGTCACCCTAGCTCCTGCATATCCTTAAATTATGCTCCAATTGCTTCCGGCAGTTTCTTCCTCAAACCTCTTTGCTGATGTTCTTTATTCTGCCTCAGGAAGTTGACGGATGAGATGGAAGAACACCCACTTACACATGATGATATGTCATGCGTCACTTTGCAGTCAGAACTGTTTTGAGACTGAATGAAACTGAAGAAGATTCATTTGAAGTTTCCCTCCGCACCACACGAAAAACACAAGCAAGTAAAACCTACAAGAAATCAGGTCTTCTCAGTGACTGTGGAGAAGGGTCAGTTATCACACAATGTCATCTAAACAGAACTTTATTTAAAGGGTTTTGAGGAAGAGTTTCGAAGTTACAGTTCAGAGGTGTTTGTGGATAGAAGAGAATCCCAGAGTTTGTTCATTCTTTTCACTAACATCCGGGAACTACAGTGTGTCATGTGGTGCTAGGGGATAAACTATGTCCTACAGGTCTGGTGTTAATTCCTAAAGTGGATGTTTTGGGAGACAGAACTTTTGAAGAAGCTATTTATAGCTAAGCAAGTTCAGGAGAGTGGGGTCCTACTCTAGCAGGTCTAGTGTACTTATGAAAAGAGGGAGAGACACCCAGAGAGATTGATAGGGGACACCTACCCGCCCCTGCCATTGTCTCTTGCTTTAGGATTGCAAGTTTTTTTTTTTTTTTAATTTTATTTATTTTTATTCTTTAAATCACAACTTTCGTAAATGGCTTTTGGGATACCTCCTCTTCCCTCTGATGCTCTCTCCATTCACTCAAACCCCTCTCTTTGTTGTTTGCTAGTCTGTGTTAAGTCCATTAATCTCTTTCTTTCCTGTGGCAGTGTCTTTTCATTGGGTGAGGAACTATGGTCTTGGGACCAGGCAAAATGTGCTGTTTTCAGTGTTAACCTTGCATTGGGCAGCCAGTCTACATTTTTTTGTCATCTGTCCTTGTTTTCTTGTTGCAGGCTGTCTCCTCCAATCCCTTTTCTGTGTTGTGTTACTGCTTTACCTTACACTTCTGGCATCTGGTTTAGGGGGACCCCAGTCAGTGTCCATGAAGAAGTCTCTCTGTGGATCCAGTCGTCTGTGAATGGCTGTTATTGAGCATCTCCTCTGCCTCAGTTTGCAGCTTTGCTGTGGGGTCGATGCCCCCATTCTTTGGTCTTCCTCTCCGTAGGTGTGGGGAGGGGCACCTTGCTTTCATAGGAGGCATCTCAGAAGTGAGGTCTTGGCTCTTCCAGACCTGGTGAGCATGTAGTTGTCCACTTGTGACATTGTTTTTCCATAGTTGTTTCTCCAGTCTTGCATGCACTGGTTTTCTTGATAGTCCATCTCCTGGGTCCAACTCAGACTTGTGGGCTGGATTTTTACCTGGTCCCTCACCTGTTCTATGATGGGGTTTAGAGTATTTATGTTCTTCTCCTGAAGATTAGCTGGAGTGAGAATGAAATGGAAGGGGCTTTCTTCCCCACCCCCCACTCCCCACTCCACCCCACCTCTTAGTATACCTCCCTGCCTGGAGCAGGGCCCATATGGCCAGGCAGGTGCAGACCTAAGCCCCCTTGGGGGAGGGGCTTGGCCAAACCATGCCTCCATGTGTCTGGACTGCAGATGGCTGCCCCGTGCAACCATTCACTGGTGGGTGGGGCCAAAACCCCATCCAGAACCTGGAAGGGGGCTTCCAGGTTCTCCAGGTACAGGGGGCCTACCCAGGGTTCCATGCTGCCTTGGCTCTCCACTGGCAAAGGAGCTCCAAAGGCCCAGGACCCCAGGCAGGCAGGCAGCCCTGTAGGACTGCAAATTTTAAGGAGGGCATGCTAAAATGTGAGAATGGCCTTGATTAGAATTTCTTTTCAAAGAAGATACGAGGTGGGAGAAAGAAGAGAAACAAGTTGTTCCTCTGTAATATGATAACTTGCAAGCTGGTTCCCAGAATGTTGGGGAAAAGAAATAAAGGAATATATAGGGAGAGTTGAAACAAAGAAGGAGATCAGCCATTTTGGATTGAGCCATTTTGGAAGGATAGATGGAGGCCAGGCTATGAGGCCATGAGGCGTTTCAGGCCAGGCTTTGGCCTGGCCTGGTAACTCATGGCTCTTACTAAGCATAAGCGGAATGTAACTGCTGAAAGCTAAAGAGGTTGGAGATTTGAACTCCATGTTGGAGTTTGTCTTGCTGAGCTGACTTGAATGTTTCTGGAGAGGCCGTGTAAGCCAGATCTGCGAAAAAAATGAATGCTGGTTCCTGTGTTTTGGAGCTTCTTTCTACTACCTGGAGGAGGATAAGGAGAAGCTGGAGCATGCCAAAGGAAGATGTCTACTCTTTGAACATGTGTGAATGAACTCTGAAGGATTGGACAAGTGGTGAGTTTAACAGGACTGAAGAACTGAGGGTTTTGGACAATCTGGAGGAAGGACTTTGGACAATGTTGAGAAAGGTTTTGGACAATATTGGAGTAATCAGAGTTTTTCTTATGTTTCTTTCTGTAGTAATTAGGAAATTCACTTTGTTTAGTAGTAAATTAGTCTGTACTCCAAGAGTCATGTTCTGACTTGGAATTTCAGTGAGAAGGCTGGGGATAGGGGAAAGAACCCAAAAGTTTGAATGTCTTTAGGCTGCAGGAGCTGCAAAGGGTAAATTGAGGCAAACTAGTAATGTGTAAACTGCATTTTCAAAGTTTTTTTTTCTCTGCAGTCTCTGGGGCAGGGAGCTGAAAAGTGGTGGCTAGAATTTACATGACAAAGGTGACTGGTCTGTGAAGGCATTTATCTGCAGGAGGTATAGGACTTGAACCTGCCTGGGAGAAGCAGGCAGATGATCTGAGTTTAAGTTAAAAAGCCTCTATTTACCTGATAACAAGATGAGCATGTGAACTTCAGCGAGAAGGCATCCATCTTTTTCAAGCTAAGGAGGAAAGCCTCAGGTGACACCCAACTGCTGAGTCCTTAAATTCTGGACTTACAAAAATGATAAGAAAATAAATTTTTACTGTTTAAGGCACCACCCAGTCGTGGTATTTCCTTGTGGCAGCCACACACACGAAGCCTTCAGGGTGACTTGCAGGACAGGCGTCATCCTACCTTGACAGCAAGTAGTAGTGCCAAGCATGGAACAGCTGGGCTTCTGCAAGAACGTGACTTGCACACCAAATTTGGCTTCTCTGTCATTGCCATCTTCCTTGTGTATTACGCCAATAACAGAGGAAATAGAAGGACCATCGGCTACATTGTGGGGAACACTGACGGGGGCTCTGAGAGTCAGAATGACTCATGGAGTTGCTTCTCTCAAGGAACTCATCATCTCCTGGGGAAGAACAAGATGAGTCAGTCCTCTGATATAGACGGAAAGAAGGGCTTTGGAGACAAGAATGACTCATTTTAATTTGGGGCTTGGGACTGTGGAAAGGAGAGGAAGATCAGGGAAGGTTTCCCAAAGAGGAAGAGGTCTAGGCAGTAGGGCCTGGGTATCCGCAGTACTAACCACTGCAAAGATAGCAGCAGGAAACCCAGATGCACAGGGAATCAGTGGGTCAGAAAGTGGGATAGACACAGCGGGATGCTTTGTCTCTGCTCCATGCTGTCTATTCCCTACTTGTCTGGGAATGGCTGGAATGATGAGGTCTGGAAGCAACCACTTCCTACATGGCTTCTTCACGTGTGCAGGGTACAAGATGAAGGGTGGGCTCAGCTGGCATGGTGACCAGTGGCCCCAAAGGGCATCCTCAGCATGGCCATGTCTGGTAGACTATCTCTTAAACCTGGGTCCAGACTTTCAATGCCAAATACTCCTAGCAAAAGGGGCAGAACGTCCAGAGCCTTGTATAACCTTGCCTCAGAGTTCCACCTTTGCATTTTGTCATTGGTGGAAGCAGCCCCATTTGGAAGGAGGGGACCCAGAACCAGTACTCTATGAAACAAGTAATCAAACATCATGTTTTAAAACTGCTGTAAGTTCCTTGAAACGTAAGTAGACTTTCAATAAAACTTATGCACTGTTTTATTGCCTGAAATATTTTTTCTGAGTTTATATGAAATGCACATTTATTATTTAAGAGAAAAGAAAACCATGAGAAAAATATAAAGAAATTTATTGCTCACCAGGCAAACTGCATGCCTGGACCTGAGCTAGGGACTGGAACTATAACTGTGAGCAAAGCACAGTTTCCACGTAGTGTTATCTGACAGCTACTGCAGCATCCATGATTCCCCACCCAGAGAGAAATACTGCAGGCGTGTCCTTCCCAACTGAATAAGCACATTGAGATTATTCTGGACATACAGCTTATGTGTCCTGGTTTGTTTCCTTTGGTACGCAAGATAGAGAGTATTCCTCAGAGTAGTACATATCCTAGGAAATTATGATTTTTGAATGGATGCATCACTTATCATATGAATAGACTGTTGTTTATTACACTTTCCTTGCTGCTGGGCATTTACGTTGTTTTTGAGTTTTGGCTACATTAAATACCACCGTCATAAATATATCTACTCATCTTTATGTGACTCTGACACAAGTTGCTAGGATAAATTCCTGAGCTAGTGGAATTACTAGCTTAGAAAGAAAGAACAATGTAAAAGCTCTTAAGTAGTTCTCTTATTTGATTTGCAAAAAGTAACCCCCCTGGTTTGCATTTCCTTGAGCCAAGCTGAAGGAACTTGTTCCCCCAGGTACAGGGTGGAGAGCCCTAACTCAGTCTGAACCAACCAAAAACTGAAAAGAAACCAAAAGGTAGGTTTTTAAACCACAAGCGACTAATGACCATGGGCTTGGTAACTAACGAACGAGCAGGGTTCTAGGAAATGATCATAGCAGAGTAGAGGGAAATGAAAAGACTTCATTTGCTTGGGGGCAACGTTCTGAAACCAAATGTGACTCGAGATGCGCAGAAACAGGTTCACTGTGAGTGTGAGTGTAGGTTCCTCAGTGGGTAAGAAACAGAAACTGACCTGGGCTGATTTAAACCCAAAGAGAATTTACTGGAAAAACAGTTGATCTCTCAATGGCTGGGAAGGCAGCCTCAGAAACCAGTACAGCAGGTGAGGAACTCCACGGACATGAAGCAGCATGGAATCCAAGGGCCTTCTGGACCAGGACAACAGGTACACCGCTGTGGATAACGGGGGTGCTCCAGTGGGTCTTATGATAACCATGTTCAATTCCAGAGTCCAGGGAAGGCAGACGGAATTGACTTCACACGGCTAAGCTAGGATAAGGTAGAGGCAAGCATGAAAAGAACAGCTCCCCAAATGTGAGAGAAGTAATTCCTAGGGATAAATCAACCCAACCAAGAGCTCTTACATATCCGTCAGGAAGGTGACTAATCTGTAACTACTGTTCAACCTGGAGCCAAGTTCATTATCACACTGAGCCCCTGCAGCCCTATCCAACAAAGTTTCTATGGAAATGAAGAGTTCCAGACACTGGTAAGCTTTTGATGAAATCAATGGAAAACTCAAACATGAGTCCTGACATGTGAGGCACATGCTGGATGTTGATGTGTGTGATTAAAACTAAGGCTCGTACCAATGTGTACCAGTAGGTTCTCCCCCACTCCTTCCTTTACTTCTAGAGCTCTGAGTTTTGGCTAATAAGAACAGCCAGGGAGCAAGTTATTGGAAATAGTCTTGATGGAGCCGTGATGCCCACAACACTGCCCAGAACCCCCTCCTTGATCAGTGGCCTCATGGAGAAGAAAAATTAAAAGGAGCTGAAAGTGGATCAGGTCACTGGGTGACACGTAGGAGGCTGGCTTTCCCCAAGGGGACCCTCTGAAAGCACTATTTTCCATGCCCATACCCCTCCCCCCACCTTATCCTCCCCTCAGGTAAAAATGAGGATATGGGCCTGAATGTATCTTTGGTGCTTAGGAAGAGGAAGAGACCAGATTCCCCCTCAGGTGCCCCCACCCCTCAGACAGGCAGTGTGAGGATGAAGAGGTGGGGGATACTGCAGAAACATTGCAGGGGCAGAAGCCAGGTAATACCAGTCCTGCTGCATTGCATCTTGGGAACTTGAAAAGTTGAAGGATCAGCGTTCCAAGATGGGAGAGCACCACATAGGGGTACCTGCGCCCACAAGCCCTGGAGAGGGGCTTGGGGTGGCAGACTCTGTTGCTTCTGGAGAGAAGCCGGCAGCCCTGATCTTAGACCCCACTGCTTTCCTACCAGGAGAATTGCCACAGGAGAGGCAGGTCAGGACTCTGAAGGACATCCTTTGAGCAGCAGGACTGCAGATATTTAATTGTTCCCTTGGGACCTGGGTGATGGGGCACAAGGTGGAAAGAGTGGTCCTTCACTGGTCAGCTAACTTGTGCCTGCGGAGCATATTTTAGAAAAAACGACAGAATCTTTACATCCAAAGGGCTCTGGCAAGACTCCAAGCTCCAGAGATTGTCATGCCAACACCTTGGGAGGGGACTGGAGACACAGCTTTTTGTTCAAGGGCCCTCACTGAGCGGATCACAGCAGCCTGTTCATCAGGGGCTGGTGCCAGAGCAAGACCCTAGGGAGCCCTTGGCAGCACAGGAGGGTGACAATGACCTGCTCATGCAAATTTAGAAAGTGCCACACCATGTGGTAAATGCAAAGGCTTTAACAACATTCTGCTTTTCCCCCGTGATGAATGTTCAATAACTGTTTCTGAAACAGCAAATTATTTCCAGTTCCCTCCCCCATTTCCGAGTACTTTGTCTTTTTTGTGCTTTAGGTTAGCTGGAAGGTCTGACCAGAGGGGCCTTGCTAATGGCAGAGACAGTTAATGTCTTACGGAAAAATAATCTAGGGGGTACGCTGCCAGTCTGGGGTATGTGAGGCAGGGGTCTGTTCCCAGGGAAGGGAATGGCCATCCTAAGCTCTGGTTTCTTGTTGGGGGGTCTACAGGGGAGACTTTCCCCAGGCCAGAAGGGGTGTTGGCGGTGGGTTTATACCTAATACCTTCTTCTTCTTTCATGACCCTTAGTCCCCATCCAAGCACACCCATTCCAAGTCCAGAATGTCTCTTCTCACCCTGCAAACTCGATTGCACAGCTCACCCTGGGGCCAACTCCTTCTTGCGGTCCTCTCTGCATGAGTCTCCCTCCTAGCCCAACCCCAAAACAGCCAGAATCTTATCTAAACTCAAACATCTCTGACCTCACAGTCATGTGGGCTTTAGCAACCTTCCTCCCCCCCACCCCCCATCTTTGATCTGTTTTGTTCTCATTTCTAAAAGTTTACCATATGATTCTGGAGGCCCAGAATCTTCTCCCTGGTATCTGTCGACCCCCTAACCCTCACACATGGAAACGCTCATCTGCCTTTTTCCTCTTTGCTGATTCTCTGCACCAAACCCCAGGCCATTCGTGGACTGGCCGCATGAGCCTGGGCCTTCCTGTAGTGGGCAGTGGATGTGACAGGGAAGCCATCTGACAAGGGGCCTGGAGCCCATGGCTCACATAAGATCCTGTTTCCACTGGCCATGCCTGACACCTGAAATAAGAATTCCTGGGCAGTCACTTGGGCACAGTGCCTCCTCCCTGCCTCCCTCCTCCCGTATCAATCCGCACTGCCTCAGGGAGTGAAAACCATGCCGACAGACCCTTTGGCCCCAGATCATGAATCTGCTCAGCATTACCAGGACCCAGTTCCCTGACATGACAGAGGGTGATAGCGTCAAAGAAAAATAAGGGTGGTTTGTTCAAATCCCATTTTGCCACATTTGAACAAACGCACTTCATCACTCCCTGCTGCCTGCAGGCTGCTCCAAGACTGATGCAGGGCCCCATCCCTAGAGGCCTCCCTGCACACCAAAAATATCCAAACCGTCCATGTCCACAGCTCCAGGGCAGGCGCCAAAATAGGCATGCACCTGTCTGAGTTTGCAAGCGGTAATGACTAGGCAGAATGGTCCCTCAGAACCTACCACAGAGAAAATGCCTTTCATTTCAACTTTTGTTATTGCTGTTCCCTCTTGCCTTGTGGTCTTCCTGGTTTGACCACAAGTACCTCCTGGTAGATGTTCTGCTGTCTTTAAGCCTACAGCTGCAAAAAAAGAAACAAACAAAAAAAAACAACAGAAAATAAAGAAAAAGGAAAAAGAAAAAAAATGGGGACCTGGCGTAGTGGCGCACGCATGTAAATGGCAGCCTAGGAAGCCACGGCCGGGGCCAGGGATTGCGGTTCAAGTCTCGCTGGGGGCATGTAGCGAGACCTAGTTCCAAAAAAATATAGCTGGGCGTGGTGGCACACACCTGTAATCCCAGCTACCTGGGAAACTGAGGCTGGGGATTGCTTGAGTCTGTGGTACCCCGGGCAACATGAGCCTGAGGTTCCACAGGCAAAAATAGTGAGACTTAGTCTCAAAAAAAAGAAAAGAAAAGAAAAGAAAATGCCCTATTTTGCAAGGGGTGAGATTTGCTCTCTTTCCCCAGTCATTTAAGAAAATGCCAGAGTTTGTGTAGCAGGAACTGTGACAGCCTGTTGGGGTCAAATACTTGGCCAGAGGTGGAGGTTGCTGCCTTATGCTGCCGTATTGAAACAGTGACCATGAAACCAGTGGGAGTCCGAGTCCTTAGGAGTGTGATTAGGGCAGGGCCTGAGTCTCCTCTGTCTCCTTCACAAGTAGCACCTGCATCCAGGGTTCCTGACCAGTGCCAGGGACTCTGACAACATCTGCAGACATTTTGTGTTGTCACAACTGAGGAGGAGGCAGGCTACTGCTAGTATCTCATGGGTGAGACCAGAGTTGCAATAGCCAAAGCAACAGCCAAACCTTCTTGCCCTGGGCAGTCTCCACCATGCTCAACATCTCAACCCAACATGGAAGGAATGACACCACTGCCCACTCCACCTCCACACACCCTCACCTCCTGTGTTCAAATGACCACCAGCCACCCCCACAGGTGATTTTCTGTTGGTGTCATTCAGCTTTGGGGCACCAGGTGGGGTTTCTGATGAGAAAATCGGAGATTTGAGTCAATAGGTAGGTCACCATGTGCCCTCTTCTCTCTGACATCAGCAAGACACTTGGTGAAGTCCCGGTAAGAGAAGCAGCTTTGTAAGATGCTATGTCCTCGGAAGCCAAACATCATCACAAGGACAAGGATGACAAGGACACTAGTATCCGCTCTGATGCCCATGGAGGGGCGCTTCGTATACTAATCAGGGTTTCACAGGGCAAATCTGCAAACCAGGCATAGAAGTGCATAAGGGACCCTGGCAAGAGCCACAGTCATGGCTAGAGCAACTGGGGGACTCTGTCTGTATCAGCCTGTTTTCCCAACTCCACAAAGGTCACAACACTCATGGTGACTGTGTTACAGTATGGATGGAAAAAGCCACAGCTCTTCATCCACAGATTTCACATAGTCTGTGTTCTGACAACTGGGGAAGAGGATCTGCTGTTGGCATCTCACAGACAAGACCAACGCACAGGTCAGTCCCTACAACAGAAAATGACCCTGTCTGGTTTCACACACTGAGGCTAAGAAGCCCCGACCACGTCAAGAAGAAGGCATCTCTCCCTCTTTCATCCATTAACCCGGTTGTCTCCGCACGTCTGGAGCTGAGGAGTTTGGTGACATAAATGTCATCAAAATATATCCTCAAAACGTGCATGTAAGAACCATGTTCTGACCCGTGAGGGAACAGTGACAGAGAAGGAGGGTAAGTCCAGCAGTGGAGACAGACTTGTGTGTACAAACTACTTGATGTGATTTAAGTCAGGGCACGGCCGGCCAGAGCTGTGCTGAGAAACAAAGGCCTGGCAGCCTGAGTGGGGTGACCTTAGCTGACTGGGGCAGGGGTCTGTAGTGGTGAGAAGCCCTCCCTGCGAGGACATCTGGAGGAGAAAACCGCAATGACAACATGGAAGGAAATTTCTGAAGGTGGACAAGAGAGTGACTGGGGTCTGCTAGGGAGTGGAAGGTGGGGGTCACCTTATTAGGGCCTTCCTGATAATAGACGTTGGGAGGAAGGTAAACCAACCTGCTTCTTTTTCCATTTCAAATTTTCAGTCTCCACTTTATTTGCTATGGTGATGTTACAGTTTGGTGAGAATTTTGCCATCTTTAATGCAGCATTTACAGGGGAAAAGAGTTTTACTTAAAAAGCAAAGGATGCAATTCCTCCTGGGGTCATAGTCAAATGAGATTTCTACTTGATTTATACATTCGTAATTTTTGTGTGAGCTACATCTGTGCTCAGAAAAACTCAGCCTTGGTGTGTGTCTTTGGAAGGACGAGGAAATCACAGATTTGAAGAATGGAAAACACTTCAAGAAATGCCAGTCTCACCTTTATCCAGGCCAACCAGATAATACAGCCCTGTTTCACACATGATGTCACATTGCTGCACTTTTCAGATGGAGAAGTGGACATTAAATGGTGAGGTGTTTTTTCACAGATGCATTTGCTATGGGCTGCAATTCCCTGGGTTTGGGGGTGGGAGAGTAACTACATCCAAATAGTTCGCCCGGAGGTCGTTGCTTTGATCAAGGGGTAATTTTGGGTGGTGGAGGTAACTGCAGGGTTAAAGGACACCATTCAAGCTCATGGAATGATTTGTGCTGATTGAGATGTCAGGGGCATGTTCTAGAAGGTGACATGATAGCAGTCAGTGCTGGGATGGTCAGAGGTCTACCTGGAAGAATCCAGGGATGTCTTGGAGACTAAAATTACTTGAAGAAATTTAGACTTTTAGCAGAGCAGACAATTTCCCTGGCATGAAGGCAGCAGGGGATCCCCCAGAGAGCTACCCAGGCTTCCCTGCATTGAGGTTCCTTCCCATCTTGGGCCAGAATCTTTGCCCTGGTTGCATCTTCAGCCTAGGTGGCCTCACATTTCCTCTCAGAGATTGACCCTCTTCCATTCAACACCCCCAATGTGGGTTTAATGTTCCCTTCCAGGACAGGGACCACAGATAGGGCCTGGTTCTCTTGATAAGGGCTGCCTGGGGCATGATAGCAAGGGATTATTTCCTCAAGTCTGTTGACTTGTGACTCAGAGGGCTGCTTCTGTGGTGTCATGAGGTGGAGAAGGAAACAGCACAGGGAAGCCCCAAACCCCAGGCTACCCTATTTCCAAATGTGAGCCTTCCCCTTGGCATCATTAATGACTTCGACAGACTCACACCTGCATGAACCGAAGAGGCAGACATGTCAAAACCAGCCCCTTTCTGTGGTACTGCAAAAATGCTTTACAAGATCTGTTTACGGCAGCCAGTAAGCATTCACTCATCACCCAGATGAGCATTCTCGTCTACTCGAGCATTCTCGTCTACTCAGAAGAAAGGCCACTCCTCTTAAAGAGGCTTGGGAGATGCCCGGGCTGGGAGAAGCAGTGGTGTCACCTCTAGGCGTAGCTGCCAGGAATGGGAGATGGCCTCCAGAAGAGGTGGTTCCGGGCAGAACATCTGCCTCCACTGCCCCCAAGGAAGCCCAGCTCAGCCCGCAGATTGGCTCTGCCCTGCAAGCAGGCACTTTCCCCATGGCCTGGGCTGTTGCTGGACCATGTTTCTCTGGAGCAGGCACGGGTGGCCAACCACCTTCCACCTGGGAAGCCCACAGGCTCTTTATTGAGTGTTTGCTCACTGCTTCCATGTTTCATCCGATTTAATCCTCACCGGGATTATGTGTCCACCCAGCCACATTCATCTGAGTGAATTGAACACCTGGGCCACTTGAACCCAGCTGAGGGCAAGAGATCAGACGCCCCTGCGTGAGCTTCCATCAAATGTGCGCTATGTCCTTACGAGTTAATTTTTCAGCCAGTTACAGTTTGAAACTCTAGGTCTTTTAGTGGGGGTGCTGTGGGTCTGGTGTAGCAAACAACCCAGCAGTGGGGAGTCCTGGCTGATGGAAACCCTAAACTGTGATGCCAAGAGAAGCTAAAACCCTAGGTTTGGATTTTTTGTTCTTTTTTTCTAAATTTGGGTTTCTTCTAGTTTTAAATGCTGGCAGTGAATCGAAAACGAACAAAACTTATTTAACAGCCTGCAGGCAAAATAACACAGGATTGTGGGCTGCTTTGCAACTTCTAGGTTAGACTTCTCACTAGATAGAAAAAGTCAAATGAAACTGTTCATTATTTATTTTTTATTAAATGTACTTTTTATCAGAATGTATAAAAATTCTCAAAATTCAGATCAAAGCTTTACAATTATATTTTGTAATTGTCCACATACTATGCACTTCACAGTCTCAAGGGGAGTGAGTGCTATGACTCCCATGGGTGCTCACAGGGAAATTGAGACTTGGAGAAGTTCAGGGATGACTCAAAACCATATGACCGTGTGACAATCCCAACCCAATCAGGTACTACCTCCTCTCACTCTCCCCTCATTCAACAAAACTTACTTCTGATTTCTCCCGCCTGATCTTCTACTAACTGTTCTTCACTCCAGGCCACTATTTTCTCAAGTTAATTTGAACCACGAAATAGTAGGGAAGTTATACATACCCATTTGACCTAGCCTTTACTTTTTTTTTTTTTTAAGACTAGGTCTCACCATGTTGCCTGGGGTAGTCCCGACCCCATGGACTCAAGTGATCCCCAACCTCAGCCTCCCAGGGAGCTGGGATTACAGGTGCGCACCACCACGTCTGGCTATTTTTTGCGACTAGGTCTCACTATGTTGCCCAGAGTAGTCTCGAACCCGTGGACTCAAGCAATTCCTAGCCTCGGTCTCCCAAGCCTGGGATTAAAGGTGCGCTCTGCCTTGTCCGGCTTATACTTAATTTTTTTAAGGGACTAATAAAGTAGAAGCTGAGTGATGGCTCTTAACCTGGGGTTCAACCAACTAAGAGTGAGTGAGTGTAAGGGGAGACTGAGTGTCCTGCGATTGTTTGCAGCATCCCATAGAACAGAGTGGTGCCTTGTGCACTGGGGCATGTTTGGGGGAAAGAAGCTTCTCACTTTCTTCTGAGGTATTCCACTTGCCTGGGTGGGCAGTTCAACTCGTCTATGATTTTTATTGATACTAACTATTCACTCAGGCACCCTTTCTAAATCTGCAAACCAATTGCTCCTGTGTGCACAGTTCTATCACAAAGATGCCATTCAAGCCACTTAGTCACCACCAGTTCATTTGTCTGACCTCTTACTATTTTCCAGGATACTGTCACGCCTTATCCCGGGAGCCAGGTGCTGTCCATGGCAACCTTGATCGGCCCTCAGAACCTGGCTGGTTCCTTCTTTAAAAGCCTGGCCCCTTTATCCCTGAAAGAAAATTGCAGGAACATTTTGGAGCAAAATATAACCTTTTATGAAGTAATAGTCACCCCATGCTAGCAATAATGTAAAGTATATGTAAAAAGAAGAGAGTGAGGTGAGGCATTTCTCCTATGAGGAAGGCTTTACGGGTGGTGTGAAAACCTTCCTCTTCTGGGTCCTTCTCACAAACTGTACCCGGAGCACCCACGCCCACCAGCCCACAGGTTTCATTGCCTTTACAACTGATTGCAGGAAATAAGATGTAGAAAAATTTTATAAATGGGGTGGGAAACCCCAAAAGATGACATCAAAAGCAACCCAGCCTGGGGGTGAGGTCAGGTGGCCTGAGTTAATATCCAGCCTTGTCCCGCAAGCTCATCTTCAACCTCCAGGACCTTGACTCACATGTCTCACTCAAAATGAACTCTAGGGCCAGGGAGGTGAGAAGGGAACGAGGCAGCCAAAACGATACTTCTTGAGAACCCATCTGGCTGCCAGGTCCCATCCTTTGTATGATTCCATCTATTATTTATTGTTTATCATTCATCATTGAAGTTCTCATTAATCCCCACATGGGGCCTTTGGAGCCACTCCCAAGGCCACACAACTTGTTGATGGCGTGGCCAGAATCCAAAGCTGGGTCTGTCATACCCTGAAGTTGAGTTCTTCCCATGACATAGCTGGGCGCTTCTCAAACTCTGCCAACGATGCACCTCGAAAGAGAAAAGATGAACCTCTTGAATGAGTTTGCTCCAAGCTCATGTGGCACAGTGCCAAGTCTGGGTGGCTTCAATAACAGAAATGCTTTGTCTCACAGCCTGGAGACCAGCAGTCTGAAATCAACATGATGACAGGCTGCTCCTTCTGAGGCCGTGAGAAGGATCTATTCCAAGCTCTCCCTTAGCTTCTGGCAGCTTTCTGGCTATCCTTGGCATTGCAGACCATGTAGACACCTCACCCCCTCTCTGCCTCCAACTTCAGATACCCTCATGTGCATGCCTGTGTCCAAATTTCCCTTTCTGTGAGGACATCAGTCTCCTTGAATCTGGGACCCAGCCTATTCCAGTATGACCACTTTAAACTTGAACTGCATCTACAAAGACCCCATTTCCAAGTAAGTCTGCATATGGAGAGCCAGGAGTTAATGCTTCAACACATTTGGGGGACACTAGGCCACCCACAATAGGACTCACTTCAGGAGTCTAGGGAGATGGATTAAGACATCTAGTACAAGCATGAATGTCTGTGAAGTGTTGTGTTACCTTTAAAATTCATGCAAATTGAGCACTCAATTGCAGTATATTATTAATTAATACAGAAACAGCATTTCCCAAAGATCTATGCATAAAATTAGTGACCCACGTAGCTGCTCCATGCTGCTCTGAGCATGGAGTATTTCATAGGAGATATATGAAATATATGAAATATATCTCCTACCGCCCAGCCTGCCTGGTCATCTCGTTCCCCTAGAGAGAGGGTGCTCACAAGTGTGAAAGCCTGAGAAGCAGAAATGGCTGTAAGGAAGAAAAGCCACACTTAATCTAAAGGAGTATAAAGAGTACTGACAGGTTTGCACAAGAAGCCATGCAAATTAAATTCAGGGAATCCCTGGCCACGATCAACCATGCCCCAGACCAGCATGGAAGCAGGACTGCAGAGAGCCTGGTGGCAAATGCCCGGCTCCTTCCTTTCTTCTTTTTCCTGTGGAAGGGAAGTCAGCTACATGCAAGCACTGTTTCTCCATTTCCCCCAGACAATGGCCTTTGAAGAGTCTGCCTTTCCAGGACAGGTACCATGGTGTTTGGGAACAAAGATGATGGTTGTGGTGGTGATAGATTTCAGAGCACACTGATCAGATTCATATTTTTCTATTACAATAAATGCGCCTCAAGTAATAGGACTTACTGACAACACTCACCATGGCCATACTGTTCTTTTATCTCCTATGAAATACCATTTTCAGAAGTGACAAAAGGCTTTGACAAAGGCCCAGCAACGGGAGCGATAGAGATTCAAGAGGCAAAAAGCTTCTCAGTGTGGTTGTCTACTGCCCCACAGGGTCCTGGCAGGGAGCAGCCAGATGGGTGGCTTCCACACCCCAGGAGCTGCTGCTCGGCCTGCAGCCCGAGAGCACCTCTGATGGACAGGACTCAACAGACACCTAGACAGTGTAGAGAAGAGACAGCTTTCTGTTCCCAGCGGCTGAGAACACGGACACCACGATGTTCCTTCTTTCCTCTGCCCCTCTACTAGGAGAAATGTGAACTTGACAAAGGCTGTCACTGAACAAACATGACGACCAAAGTTTGAGTCAATCAAGGACAAGCTACCTCCAAAGAAGGGGTATCTCACCAGGGGCAGCCAAGGGACCCACTGCGGGGCACAGCTGACCCAGCTTATTGATCTGGGCAGCTGTGAGGCTGCACCTCTGTTTGACCCATCACCAGGTTCTGGAAGCTGCGCTTAGCAAGCACAGAATGCCGAAGGTCACCCTGTGGAAGACTGGGTGTTAGCAGGCCGAGCAAGCAGCCGCTGCCCGAAGCGTGTGATGACAGAGAAGGGAGAGCCGGGAAGTCTGCAGACAGGAGGCTGCCTCAACGGGAGCAGCTCCCCAGGGGTGGTAACGATGGCTTCCACCTCGAGGGAGAGGAACTTCCCTCAGACCGGGGCTATTTCATCAGGCTCTTCCCTTTGTCCTGGTTCCCTGTCGGCCATAGAGATTGCAGGGTCCTGGTCACCCAGAGAATAGTGAACCCCGTTGGAAAGACAGCCATCTGCCGTGGCAATTGGCGCTCGGCATCTGAAACCACAAACTCTGAGTGATTTTTGAGCACACCTCTCAGGTCCCAGTCAGTCTCCTTTTGCCCCCTACTCCTGGCCCTTGCTGCCCGCAAAGGTTGTGCTCTGGCAGCTCAGGCAGACATCAGGGAGGGCAGCCTGCAGCCTGGGCCTCCTGCCCTCTGTGCCACATTCCACACCCCTGTGTCCAGCCCCGCCAGAACTCTGGGGATCCACTTCTAAAGCAACCCTGTGCTGTCTGGTATGTAGCCCAGTTTCTGGAGAGGTCAGGCGGTGTGAGATGTTGCTCTCGGTGGTTGACTAATTCCCAGGGAGGAAATAAAAATCCAGTTCCTGGACGGCCCAGCGGAGGAGCAGTTTCCCAAGCTCAGTGTCCTCAAGAGAGCAGTGTCCAGGCCCGGGAATAGTCAGCCGATCCTGGCAGCTTGCCGTGAGCCCTTCAGAGGCTTCTGAAACCACGGGTACCTAAAACAAGATGGAACCAAACCACAGAAAGCCCCACCCCACGGTGATGACCCCCATGGGGAAAAGGCCAAGTGGTGAAGGGCTGTGTAATTTAAATGCATTTTGGCAAACTGTCCCCAAGCCAGTAACGGCAGAGCATCATACTAGTCACATGTAAAAATAAATAACTAAAATCCCTCCAAGGAGAGGAAGAACTGCGGTCGTACAGCTCATTCCTTCCTTCTGTGGCGGGACAGTCAACCCTTGTGCCACAGGGCGGGGCTCCCAGCCAGCCTGCTTGTCCCCCTTCCAAAGGGGACATGTGATCACGTCTGGAGACACTTTCTGTTGGCACAACTGGGGAATGCTACTGGCACCTAGTGGGATGCAGACAGGGGATGCCGCCAGACACCGCGTAGAGCCCACAAAAGGCCCCACCGTGGAGGATCATCTGACCCAGATGTTCACGTGACATCAAAGAGAAACCCGGCCTCAGAGGATGATTCTCCCGTTCTCTTGCCGGCTCATCTGAGTAACACCGAACAAGCTGCGCCTGGGGCATTGTCACAATGGGCGCACAGGCATGGGCACAGAGTCCTGGTCAGCGAGACGTGAGTGCTACTAGGACCGATGATCCCCTCAGCGACTTAATTCCATGTCGATGAACAGCATCTTCTGAGGTGTGTTAAGCTTCCAGCTGCCCCAGGTGCTGTGGGGACGAGAATTCCCACAATTCCCACTGGTTCGGAGGAAGCCCAGTTCTCTGGGAGTTTACAAGATAAAATGACAAGCCTGTCACACAAAGGTTAGGTAGACAAATAGAACTAAAAAACAAGGCGAACCATTTGCGCTGAAGAGGAGCTGAGTTCAATTCTGGGCAATGGGAGGGAAGCAGAGCAATCAACCGTGAGTGAGGAAGGGCACTGAACGAACCATCCAGAAAGGCTGGGTTGTCTGAAGGGTTGGGTTGTCTGGCTCTCTTCCCTCCTCCCTTACACTGAAATGTCACTGCTTGGCCCCAGCCTGCAGAGACGGAGGAGACACAGTCCCCAAACCCAAGCACTTACAGCCCAGGCTGAGCGATAAGGTTCAACACCAGCAAGCAACATGCAAACACATCATCTAAGAGGAACCACAGCGCATGCTGGAGTGTTCAGCGAGGAGAGAAAGAAGCCATGTCAGGCCGACCTGCTCCAGACCCGGCTTCACCGCCCGGGAGCCCGAAGCCGTCACACACTCTGGCCAGAAACTCTGCGAGGGCCTCCGGCCTTCTGGCTCTGTCCTGGCTGTCTCTTGTCACTCGGCAGCCATCTCCCTGCTTTGGTTCCTCTTTCCTGCTGCTCCTACACCCTGTCTCCTTAGAGCCAGAGACCTTCACGTGTGAGCTTCATGGCGAGCTGACCGAGCTCACTGAGGTTCAAGGGAGAAGCGGTGGTTAACGCACAGGCTGTCTGGTGTCGTCTTTCACGTGCTTCCGGGCCCCACTCAGCAACAGCGACTCAGGAAACTACTCGGGCGAAAGGTCATGTGCTTCAAAGGTGTACTAATATCTCAACCGCCTCAACATTTCCCAGGACCAAGCCCTCTGCAGAGCCGCGGCCGAGCAGTTAGCCAGGCTGCCCGGTGAGTTTTTCTCCTGTGATGATGAACCCACAGAAAGGTCAGCGGCCGGACGCAGCAAGAGGAGAAGGGTACTGAATAAACACAGACAGTTTAATCAACCGTGAAGAAATCCAAGAGTGGCTGAAAGTGCTTTGTCAGGAGGAGTCGGGGGCCCCCCTGGCCCGAAGAAAGGCGAGGAAGGCTGGAGGTCACTTGAGTGGCAGGAATGGCCGCTGACCGGGGAGGCCACCTTGGAGGCACCGAGGGCCTGGTAGGGCGTCAGCAGAGAAGCTCAAAGCAGAAGGCCAGGGAGCGAGGGGAAGCCAGCATTTGGACATTTCCCAAAGGATCTGGCAAACAAATGTTCCCTAGAAAGAAGAAAAAAAAAAAAAAAAGCTCATAAGAGGAAAGACACAGTTCTTAAAACCACTATAATCAATTAAAAAGTTGGTTACTCCTCCAAGTTTATGTCCATCGGGTCTATCATTTCTGATTCCACACTCCTCGGGGTATTTGAAAAACGACTTTATTCGAATTGCATCAATGTCCTTTCCTTGCAGCTAAAAAAATCAAGGTCAGGTTCTGTTGATATGTGAATGAGAATTTAGATGAATTGAGCTGACTTGTCTCTGGCCCTATAATTACTTTCTTTGTACGCCTGAATACCCAATCAGGGGTGCTTTCTCAAGACTTTTTGTCTTATTTATGGGATACTTTCAAACAATGGAATCTGGAAATTTCAGCAACATCTGTGTCCAAATATACCCGAGCTTGTTTATGGTTTTAAATGAAAATCAAACAATTTTAGATGATATTTTAGATGGTATCACTGAAAAATGCATATTTTTAGGTAATTCTTGACAGCATTTTGCAAACCATTAAAGTAACTTGACATCACGCTGTAGCTTTAAAGGATGTTTCTCAGCCATGATTACTGTTGGGATGAAATCAGGGGTAGCATTCAAAGAGTCTGCAGCATGAAAAGGTTTGCATAAGAATACTAATTTCACAGAAAACCATTTCTTTTAGGACAGTTTTGCCATTCCCCACTGGCTTATGTAATATGGTTGGTTTGTTCTCATTCCAATTAAAGATGCAATTCATGAAAGAGTCTTTAATTTCATTAGGCAAAGCTTTCTATTAATGTTAGCAGGCATTCACCAACTTCTAATCGAACATTCTCCATGTATCGAACCTCTGATTTTGTATGAAGCAACCTCATTTCTATACAAAGACATTCATTTCTGTGCTCTGGTCTGGTAAGAGGTTCATTCCTTTATGTGCTGTCTAGTTTATTTGGGGTCTGTGGGTCTGATAATTTGTATCAATGATAATTTGTCGAGGAGGACAGCTGAGTTGTTTTTATTTCCTCCTTGAGGATTAGGAAAAATTTAAACCAATTAAGGATGCCATCACCTGAAGTTTCTGAGGAGGAAATGACTTTTCAAAGTGTGTGGGAATGATCAAGAAAATCATTTTCCCGTGAAATGATGTGCTGGCTCACAAGGAAGATAGGGCAGATATTAGGAGGAAGTGGTAACCCACTAAGGAGGAAAAGGTTGCTATTTTCAAGGTTAGGTAAATGAAACAGTGCACATCTTCCCCATTTGTGTTTTCATTTCAAAAAGGCACTGAATTCAGGTGCTTTTTTTTTTTTTTTAGACTAGGAATCTCTATTTTTGCCTGTGGAACCACAGGCTCATGTTGCCCGGGGTACCACGAACTCAAGCAATCCCCAGCCTCAGCTTCCCAGGTAGCTGGGATTACAGGAGCACGCCCAGCTATATTTTTTTAGAACTAGGTCTCGCTACGTGTCGCCCGTGGCATTCAAACCGCGATCCCTGGTCGCAGCCGCGGCTTCCTGGGCTGCCACTTACAGGCATGTGCCATCATGCCTGGCCTCAGGTCTATCTTGTTTGGAATAATAAAGGACACATGAAGTGTAGATAGAAAACCATGAAGAGTGAATCAATGACAAGAACCGGGAACCATTTTTCTTCCAGTTTATTAACATTCCCACCAAGCTGTGCATCCTGGTTGCCATACTTGTGTGGTATCTGATGTCACAAGCCACACTAAAATAAAATCCCAAAGGCCACAACAAGCAGGAAGCGAGGCCTGGCTTTGTCTGAGTAACACAACAGCCCAGTGCTGGGTGTAAGCTTGGGTGCGTTGAGCAGCCCAGACAGACCGCCTCTCTCCTCTCCTGCCTCCGCCTGCCCCCTGGTGGAAAGTCACGGGAGAGCGTGGAGCAGCCCTGGAGGTTTCGGGGGCTGAAATCTGGCTTGGGATATGGGGAAGCCTCCCCAGCCCTGCTCCCAGGAACTCTCTGTGCACTTTCTAAGAATGAGGGCTGTGCTAGGGATACTCCGGACACTCCATAGGACAAACCCTCGCATGCCCCTTGTCATTTGTGCACCTCTGCTTGCCCTGATTTCCAGCTTGCAGGAAAGTTCCCTTCTGCCATCCCCACAGGACACACACCTTCTTTGTTTCCTGCAAATTCTCGAGAACCAACAGGGAACTATGCTGCTGAAGGCCTTTCTTCCTATTTTAGGTCCTATTAGGTCTTGTTTAGGTCCCTAGAGACACTCATTTATCCATGAAAAAGCTCCCAGATACAGGGAGCCCCAGACACGTGGTATAAATTGAACTGAGTCTCCCAGCTATAGGGAACCCAGATATAGGGGGCCCAGAGACATGGTAGCCCCAGATATAAGGGCTCGGAGATATAGGGATCCCAGAGACATGGTAGAAATTGAACTGAGGCTCCTGCTTGGAGGTGCTTGAAGCCCAGAGAATAGACAGTTCATCCTCCAGTGGCCATAGGATGAGGTCATGCCACTAAGAAGATTTCAATGCTGTGGGAACAAAGGTGCAGGGAAGAAGGATGTAGTTTGTTGTGGTTCTTGCCCCAGCAAGTTCAGCCCAGCAACTGTTTTCTCCAAATGATTCAACTAAGTAAATGTGGCTAGCACCGCTGCCTGATAGCATGAGCTTCAGATCACCTAGGGTGTGCTGGGCAGCTCCACCTGTGCCCAGTTGCAGTCACCTCCCTGTCTGTTGGAGGCTGCCAGGTAGCAGAACTCACCCAGCACCCTTGGGTGACACACCAGTGATGATGTTCCCTGCAAGGCAACCCTCATCTCCAACGAACACTGTCTGCTTTGCTCACTCCCAGCATCCCTTCGTTTTTGTGCAGTTCCATTTTCCGCATGCTGATTCACAGATATGGAAGCTCTCGAAACAACGGCAATTATCTCAGATGACTCAGGACCCCTCCTGCTCTCAGTGATCTCTACAGACTTGTCCTTTAAAGCTGATGGTAATAATTGTCATCTGGGTAAGAAAGGCTGGATTGAAAAACCAAAATAACATTTTTCTCAACTCCTGGCTTTTGGTAAGAATTTGTGTTGACAGACACAGCCCTGGTGTGACAACTGAATGCCTCAGAGGTGGGGTACCAATAGGCCCCAGGAGAGAGAAGGTTCCTGGGTGAGGGTAGTGCCTTGTTCCATGTTCCCAGATGGAGTGTCTGTGGCCATCTCATGTCCTGTCAAGGTCCCTGAACCCTGAAAGAAACAGGGGTTGGGAAATCACTGGCTGATCCTGGACCCCTGGATTTCAGATTCAGGGACAAATAAGGGAAATGACTTGCAGGATACAAAGCTGCTGAGAGACAAACAGCCAATGAAGGGGGAGGAGAGTTGGCAGATGATGACCCTATTGGAGGCTGTCCCACCAGTGGTCCCACTTGGAGACATGGAGGCAGGAACACTGCAGGAAACGCAGCAAAGTGCCCAAATGGCAGGGTGGGTCAGTGGCAATGACACCTGGGAAAGGGGTTATAGCATCACAGGAGCCCTTGAGAGGGAGACCCAGAGTGAGGACTCTCCCCAAAATAGAGACTGTATAGCTGAAGGGGTCGAATTAATGAGCAGGCAGCTGAGCCCCCCAGGGATTGACCTGAAAGCCTGGGCTTGCCCAAGGCTGTTGTGGCCTGCAGGCATGGGAGATGCTATAACTGTCAATGTTGTCCACTCTGCAAACATTGTTTCAGTCCAAAGAAGCTCTAACACCCTATCTGAAGGTGGTATATATTCAAAATATCTTCTTGAGCCCAGCTTTGGGTTCCACTGAATTCTCATTCTCCCTGCACCTCCTGTTCTCCCCCTCCCCACCTAACAACCGCTGTAATTAGCCCATTTACTCAACAAATACTGATTTACCCGCTCCTTGTTGGCTCATACCCAGAAGATAAAACCCAGGGTCCATAAAAACAGACATGGCCCCTGCCCTCGAGGTGCTTACACAACAGAGAAGGTGACACCTTGATCATGTACCCACTAAATTAACTGAGTGCAGCAGTGTGTGGCCCCTGAGTGCAGAATAGGAGTTGTTATAAAAAGGGCTACCAGGGAACTCTTGAAGGACATGATAAGTGATTGGAGAGTGAAGGAGCAATGGGATCTCCAGGTTTGCTCCTGGGTTAGTTTCCGGGTGACAAATCTCTGGCCCTTGATGCTTCCTGGCCACATGAACTCTCCCAACAGAAATGCTCTTTCTGTAACTTAATCTCGGAAGTGGCATCCCATCAGCTCTGTCCTCTTCTATTTGTTTAAAGACAGTCACCAGGTGCTGTTTACTTTTCAGGGGCGTTTGCACAGGGTGTGATTGCTAGCAGGTGGTGAACCTTAGGACCACTTTAGAGGCTGACAACCACATACACAGAGTTATTTAAGGCACAATCCCAACATCATCCCACTCTGCATAAATTACATAGAGAGACATATAATTTCACTGCATATTCGCTTGTTTCTGTTGATGGGTACACTGGTCCCTGGGAGCCCTGGATACAATGTGCTTCATTTCACATCTCTCCCTAAGGATCTTATACACCCCACTTGGCACTCCACTGTTATTATTAGGTGGATGCAGCCAAAAGCTGGATGTGTGGGTAGAAGTAGGTGGGAAGGTAGGGAGGAAGAGAAAGGAAGTGATCAGGACCCCAAATTGAATAAAGAAAAAGGTCACACGCCAACTGAAAATTAGAAACGAATCTGAGTGGAACGAAGTATCACGGTTGACAGCTCACACGCGATGCCAACTCGCACAGCTTGGCAGCGCCCTGGGTTTTCCCACATGTGGCTGAAAATAGCGAGCATTCATCCTGAGGGAGCTACTAAAATAAGCAACTACTGGAGCTACACCTCGCTGCTCATTCAAGCTGGAAGCAGTCTGCAATTATTGCTCTGAAATTAGATACAAATTAAGTTGCCACTTCCGGGAACCCTATTTCTATACTATATAAAAAAAAAATAAAGAGTTGAAGTCTGATACTGATTCTGCTTCTTTTCTTAAAAATAAATATGATATCTGATAGAATATCCACAAAGGCAGATCACCGATGCTGATCTCTTGTAAGACCTCATCTCTTTGAGGACCTAGTTTTCTGAAGTTCAAACCTGATTTCAGTTGCTATGGAACAGAGTGAAAGGCCAGAGAAGGGGCTGGAAGAAGGAGTAAGTTGTCCACTTTGGAGTACAGTGTATGGCAGCTGTTGAGGATGCAGAAGAGAAGAGAGCCCACAGAATTGCCCCCTGAGATGTATGTGTGTAGTTCCGCTCCCAGTGTTTTGGTAGCTTTTCTGAAAGCTCTAGGATCTGCACCCATTTGGACATAGAGGTTCTGTTAAATGTTTCCAAAAGTAAACAGAATAAACAGATAATAACAATGACAATTTGGGGGGGGGTTCCTCTCAAAATTGGCTAAGAAGGAACTGCATACAGGCAATTTGAATATTTAGGGGGGTTCTGCTAGGAAAGAGGCCCTGAATTGTATTATCCCCTTAATACACCGTTTTCTTTCATCCACTATTAGAAGTCGTGGCTGAGAGGCCAAGAGCCCAGCTGGCTGGAAAACAAGGAGGCTGTGTTGACTTCTGGGGTACTCCACAACTTAAAACCCCAAGTTCCTTTCTCAGAAGGCAGTGACTTTCTTCCCATTGCTGGAGACATTAGTCATGGATGGAACACATTCAAATCTCCCACTCCACACATTCTCCTCCCACTCCACATATTCTCACCCTAAATTATTCTGAGCTGGTGAATCTTAAAAGAAACAAATAAAATGAAGAGTTTTCCAGAGAGCATTTCCTCTTTGGCACAGTTTCCTTTTATTTTGTTTTCTGCCACCAAAATTCTCAAAGGAAAACTTCTAAAAGGTCACACCTAGTCTAACTCTAACACCTAGTCTAACCTAGTCTACAACCTTGTCTTAACTTTAGGGGTTTTCTATCTTCTTTTTTTTTTTTTTCAGTGTCTCCTTTTCCAAATTTCTTAGGGCTTGGGAGGAATATTAAATGCAGTTAAAAAGCCAAAATAAAGTGAAAAGAATTGATGTTAGCAACCCTTCCACCTTTCCTGGGAATGTAGCTCAACTTGGAATTTACTCTGAAGGCACAGACATAGGCTCTGGTTGACCCAGAGTAGCAGAAGTTTTAACACAACCCCCCCTTTCTGTACAACTTTCTGCCTTCCCAGCACTTGGTCTGCCTTTGTTTGAAGAAGCAGGACTTTCATTTAGCAGATGAGGAGATGTTTTTTCTCCTCAGGTGATTCAAGCTTCCCAGAGGATGTTCAGATTCCTGAGCAAAGGAAAGGTGAAATGATCATCTCTGAGACATTCAAACGCTGGCAAACAAGGAAACATTCAGAATGCAGCGATCACACTTATTTTCACCATTGAGGAAATTTTGATTAGCATCCTTTTTCCTTCCCTGATGTAAAAAAAAAAAAAGCTTTTAAAATAGATTTCTGATGAGGCACTCTGCA
Source organism: Uropsilus gracilis (assembly GCA_004024945.1). Classification (NCBI taxonomy): domain Eukaryota; kingdom Metazoa; phylum Chordata; class Mammalia; order Eulipotyphla; family Talpidae; genus Uropsilus; species Uropsilus gracilis. The sequence continues at coordinate 140,218 of PVHY01001675.1, forward strand.
GCAGGAAAAGGAATAAGGTCAAGCGAATGACTACGGAAAAGACTGCACTGTTTTCTAGTTAATTGTTTGCATCACACACACACTCTCTCTCCCACCCTCATCCCCGCCCTCCATGTTTCACTCGGGCAAAAATAGCAGCCCAGGTTGTGTGACTCATTCTACGCAGCACGGAAGGGAGGACCTCACTCGAGTACTTCCAGTGGATGATACTATCATCTCCTTACACCTCCCAGTCCCCACACCAGTCGGGTAAATGTCCTCAGAGACCTCAGAGGCTTGGATTTTATCAGTGCTGTCGGTTTTTAGAGGAATAGCCGCCCAAGCACTGGGCGAAGGCCCGCCGGTCGTCCACCCCCATGGGCTGGAGCATCTCTTCGCGAGCCCAGCACGTGCAGCGCTAAGGCCTGGGGATCTCCAGCAAGGAGCTTTGGAGAGACTGCGGCCGGTCCTGTCCGGGGTCAGGCACTTTCCCTGAGGCCCGGCTTGTCACGGCCAGCTCAGCCTTGTCCCTGTCAGGGACACTGACTGTCCAACACAGCGCTAAGGAGGAGCGTTCACACTGGAGCCGCCGGGCGCGCACGCGCAAAGAGGGGCGCAACTGCTGGGGCGGAGTCATCCGGGAGCCGGGAACGCGCATGCGCGGAATGGGACGACTTGGCTCCTCCCCGGGCCAGCCTGAGAGGGCGCATGCGTCAGCCTTGCAGCCCGGGGCCCGCCCGCGGAGAACCAACTGCTTTGATCAGCTTCTCCGTCCCGTTTCCTGGCAGCACTTTGGGGACACTGCACCATTGAAAGAAAGCCGCAGAATGTAAATGCACAGGCTCCCCAGAGGGCATCCTCTTCATGCCTCCATTTTACAAGTGAGGAAATGGAAGCTCCGAGAGTCAATAAAGAAATGCCCAAAGCTGCACTCCCGGATTCTAGCACCACAGACCGTTGGGCACTTCTTCAGCGAGACCTTTGAAGCTCTTGAATAAAACATTAAATTTATGCTCCGTACCAAAAAAAAAAATGATTACAGTTACATCAGAAAGATGAGTCTCCTGACCACCCTGCACGAGGGCATAGGGTGAGGCTGCCCTAGGTTTGATCTGGTGATTGGCGGGACCACACTACTAGCTCGTTGGCTTTAGTGAAGCACTTAACCTCTCTAATCCCTGGCTTCCTGCTCTGCAGAAAAGAGAAATAGGAGCTACCCGTTAGGGAGGGTCTTGGGATTTAGATGAGTTAAAGTGCTTAAGCTCACTGGCTGCAGGAGGAAAACACAGACACAAATACTCGTGTGATGTTTTGAAAAGCACAGAGTGCCACGTGTATGGGCGTTCATACGACTATCGCGGTCCTCCTTTCCAGAGTACGGAAGTCATGCGGAACGGAGTCAAGGTATTTTCCCTCCAGCAGAATTGGGGAGTCTCACTCAGGGGTTACCGTGACCTGGCAGGACCCAGAGGAGGAAATAGTCTCTGTTTATCTTTCCTCTAGTCGCTCCACCCTTCCCCCTCAGTCTCCCCTTCCTCCCTTCCCAACTCTCACTGGGAATCCTGGCGGCTGCAGAGATAAATCGGGCTTCTTTGAGGGAGAAATGTACCCGGCGGTGTAATTCATATTTGAAGTTCTAGTTTATTACAGGGGCCTCTCTTTTGCTGGCTGAGGGAGCAGCCAATGAGGGTAGTGGGTAAGAAGGAATGGAGGTTATACACCTAATATGAAGGCTGGAGTCCTCTAGAATCATAGATCATCAGAGTTGAAGACCGCCCAGATAACTCCTCATGTTAAGACTAAGAGACTGGGGATGGAAGCAGGGAACAATGATCTTGGACAACGCAGAATCCAGAAAAACAAAGGTGTTTTGCAGAGTTTGCTGCCATCCAGGGCAAGATCCAGCTATAGGGCAGTTAGTGAACAAAAAGCAACCACCAACAAAATTTCCTGACCACCTGGTACCTAGCCAATTGCCTGGCACACTGGGCAACAAGAAATTTCACAGTATATAGCGATGGGCCAGGGGGAGCTAGGATGGCGTCCTCCCTTTGATCCCATCCTGCTATTAGGGATTTCTTTGACTTCAATAGATCTACACTTTGCTGGCCACTAGGCTGGTGTGGCGGCTATTATTCTGCAACCCTCATATACCGGGACCCACAAAACACCAGATCTTCTAGCAGTTTGTGGTACCCAATGTGGAGTTCTAAAATGTTTGTAAAGAGGCAGTGAAAAATGTGAACTGTGGAAAGACATCAGATTTTAGATTCTAGTTGTGTGGTTTTCTGTATCCCTTTAGTTTGTTGACCCATTCACACCCTCTGTTCTGGGTGACAGACACCCCATATACTGTCAGGGGGGCAAGGCCTGTATCAGTAAGCAAGGAAAGGAACAGGAACCCAGGCCATTCCCAGGTTCTTTGTGCTGCTCATGGGGTTGACAGCCTGTACCGTGATGGCCAGTAGATGAGTGGAAACTGACCTGAGAGGACATGACATGTTTTGAACTTATTTTTTATGTGTCTGTAGGACTTCAAGGAAGCCCTCCAGAGGGCAGTTCGGAACTTGATGCCAAGCACTGGAGCCTCACATTGTGATACCCACTGGGAAAGGATCGGCTAGAGGTGATCTTTGATGCTGCTCAGGGCTATGCTGACGCAGAGAGAGCCAGCAGAATGATAAGAAGGGCTGGCATGGGTGAGAATTGAACTCTGACAGCTTCCAGCTTCTAAGGATAAATCGGGATCCTGTGGAAGGACAGAGAAGTGAGTAGAAGATTGGGGGAGGGGAGTAACACCAAACAGCAAGGATGAAGAGATTCTCCAGGCAATGAGGGCCTGTATGTGTGTGTGTGTGTGTGTGTGTGTATGTGTGTGTGTGTACATGGATTGGGGGTGAGGGAGTAAAGGTCACAGAGATGTTCCCCACAGAAAACTTCTGCTACATTTGACAAGGAAGCCTTGGGTGACTCCAGTAACCCCAGAAACCATAAGCAAATGGAGTCAAAGCCACGGGGGGGAGGGGGTAGTGGGTAGAGCCCTCTGCTTCAGAAGAGTTGACTGAGCAGGAAAGGGGCATCACAGCTAGAGAGACTGGATGAGCTCTTGTCATTTTCTCTTGACTCTGGGACACTAGAACCATTTATGAGGTCAAGAGAAGCAGGAAGGACTATCAGGGAGGAACAGGATGGAGCCTCAGTCCAAAATCCACAGAGCTGAATAGGAGAAGAGGAATTCCAACTTGATTATTCAAAGGAAGGGTTTCTCCTCATTTGTTCTTTACCCTCCACCACATGAGAGGATGCTTTGGGAATGGACTTGGGTACTTTTGAACAAGCTTGTCTGTGTTAGGATCCAGCTGTACAACAATTGAACCATCAGGTGCATTAATCAACCCATTTGCACGTGGAGCTGTGCCCAGTGCCACACAAATCATGTGAAATAGATACTGTCATTACCCTGTCAACTGGGTCTCTGGTAGCAAGTGACTGCAGCGCAATTCTAACCTGTGATAACAGAAGCAGAGTCCAGTGATTTGCTAAACCAAGGAGACTGGCTTAGCTGTGGTTAGATTTCAGTTGCTTAAAAGATGGACTAATAGGGATAATGTTTGGGAATAATTAATATGCTCTTTCCTTCTGCCTTTCAGAGGATGTAAGCTTAAGCTACTAAGGCATTCAGTTGAGAAATCTCATGTGCCTGGGAGTGGGAGCAGGGAGGGTGAAGATTGCATAAAGTACAGAAAAGAAAATAAAATATAACATTCTGCTTCTGATATTTAACAGCGTTTCTAGCATGCTTGCTTTGGCAGCACATATACTAAAATCGGAACGATACAGAGAAGATTAGCATGGCCCCTGTGCAAGGATGACATGCAAATTCGTGAAGCATTCCATATTTAAAATAAACAAACAAACAAACAAATAAATAAAAGAGTTTCTAGCAAGATGTAATTCAGGCTCTTACCATAAGTAAATATCTCCTATACTCCATAATCTTCCTCTTTAGAAGACCAGGGACTGGCCTGGGTATTAACCCTTGAGTTTTATGTATGGGAAGTCCAGACAGAGAAAAAGGGTAAATGTTGGAAAGACAGAAGCAGAGAGCAAAAAGTGACCTGGGAGGAGAATTGTGATGGAAACGTAATGCTTAACCCACAGGCGGAGGAGGACCTTATCCCCCCTCCATTTTCTCCAGAATTAAGAGTGGAAGAGCTTGGGCTGTCAAGTGATGGTCAGATGGACAAAGGCCTCATGTGGACCTTCCAAGCCATGCTTTGTCTCCATAGAGCCTCCACTCTGCCGACATAGCTGCAAGTCTGTGGCCAGTTTATCTAATGTGATCTGCCCAGTGGAACCCTGGGATCAGACTGACAAAGTCATGGCCAAAGTCAAAGTGTCTGAAGTGCCTGAAAGAGCAAAGAGGCTGAGCCAACCCTGGAGCGTACCCATAGCAATGCCTCATCTAGAGCTTGGCCAGGAACTCACATCTGTGGGGTTCCATAGCCGAGGGCAGAAGTACATTCAGGGCAGGCAGAAAATGGACATCACCTTACTAGGGGCAGACAGGAAGTAGCTATGCTCAAGGATCAGTGCAAGTCCAGGAGTTCCCTTCCTCTCAACACCATGACGCCACAGAAGCTGCACAGCACTCTTCTATCTAAAGGGCTAATGATCGGAACACCTAGAAATTCTTAGACTCAGGCACTGACCTGTCTCACAGGACCGTGCGTGTTTAGCATTATAGCATGCATAATAAACTTTTTGTTGGTGGATCACAAGGTCTTAGAAAAAAATCCCCAGGAAAGGGGTAATTAAAGGTGCCCAGGAAACTCGGGGCAGCATTTCTTTGCCAACTGCTCCATGCATATCCCAGTATCTTATCAGCTAGGTCAATCATAGTGTTGTGCAGGCAGGTATTGGCAGGACATCCAGACCCCATGCACAGGTATAGGAGAAACAGGAAGCACTTTGAAACCAAGCATATTCTCAATAGGGATGTTGAAATAATTGAATTACCACCTCACCCCTGTGAGAATGGCCCGTATGAAAAGAATGAAGTCAGCAAATACAGGCCAGGTTGCAGTGAAGAGGGAACTCTTATCTAGTGTTAGTGAAAATGGAAGTTGGTGCAGCACCTGTGGAAAATAGTATGGAGATTTCTTAAGAAAATAAAAATAGAGACTCCATATGGCAACACCTCTATCAGGTACATATCCAAATATTACGAAAGCTCTAATATGAAAATATTTGTCTATACCTATGTATACAACAGCACTGTCCACAACTGGCAAGTCATGGGACCAACCCAAGTGCCCTTCATTAGATGAAAAGATAAAGAAATATAGACCCAATGGAGTATCAGGTGGCTGTGAGAAAGGATAAAATAGTGGCATTTGGGATAAAAAAGATGAACCTAGAGGTGATTATGTTAAGTGAAATAAGTCAAAAAATGGAAGAGATAGCAGATGGTTTCACTCATCTATGGACTATAAATACCAAAAAAAAAACCCTACATGTACAAAATATAGTCAGAACTCATGAAATAATATGGTTACAGAGAGAATAACAGGAAACAAGGAGGAAATGGTGAAGGAGGCAGATAGAGGATGAACAGAGGTGATTTGGTAGAGAGTGAACATGGAAGAACAAAAGTGTAACCCCCAAACTTAAAAATTTAAAAATAAAATGGGATCCTGGTGAGAAAAAAAGACATTACTGGATTAGACCAAGACTTAAACGTTTTAGTGACTACCCCTACTGATCAACAGAGGACATGGTTGATTATGGACAAGCCAGTGAAGTTACATTTTACTGATGCAGCTATGTTTCAATATGAGTTGAATTTCCCCCTGCTTTTCATTATGTGGCTGTCACTGTCGGGTGGCAGCTGCAAGCATTTAGCAAACCCCAAAGGCCCTTTCTCAATGGTACCAGCAAAAGTCCCAAGTTAGGTTCCCATTGACCTAGCATCAGTCCTTTCTGAGCCACCCCTGGTGACCAAACCCAGGTCACATGACTGTTCCATTTCCTGAGCTGAGTGAAGAACCCTGACTCCCCAAAGGAAACTCAGGATGTTGTTAGCAGAGAATGGGGCCAGGCTTGTTGGGCAGGCAAGCACAACAAAGCACACTGTTTGCTTCTGGGATGTGGCTTTCAGCACTCTCAAGGATGAGTCAGTATCTCCAGAGAAGGAAATGAATCGGCACCTGAGCACTTATCCATAAATTAGCCAGTGCTGATAACTAACCATGACTATTATAAACCAAAGCAGAATTTTCTCAAATTTTTTAGCATATTGATTAAATTCATTTTTAATAATTAAATGTAAGAAATATAATCAACTGAATGTCCAATCTGGTTGATAGCATACTGTAATGCATAAATAGCTCAATTTAGAAAATTCTCATCCCTTCTCTTATTCATATGAAAACAACAGCTGTCTTACCTTTTTTTCTGTGTATTATTTATACTTTTCAAAGTAAATGACCCTCTTCTAAATCCAAGAGAAACCGGCTAATGAGTTATCGCCTGCAAAAAGAAAAAGCTTTTTGTAGTAAATAAAAAGTTTAATTACTCCAGAAGAGAGAGTAAAGGCAGCATCAGCTTCTTTTCACACTTTTACTTTATATGTCATAAGACACTTAACCGAATTTTTTAAAAAATCAGCTCTAAGAAAAAGGCGATGTTTAAGATCTAAGAAAAGGAAACATAACCATCAATTTACTCTAAAATTATGTTGGCTTTCTGAAAAGAGACTGACTCCATAAGGGATATCTTGAAATTTATGACATATAAAACTTAAATCTTAGAACTGAAAGAGAAATCATTAATCACAAAAATAAGAAATAAGCTTGTTATGCTCAGGTGTTTGAGTCACATAATTAATTCAGCAAAGATCCGTTTTCTCTGCACATGAAATTCAGGTTTTCATTTATTCATTGTTCATCAAACTTGACCACACTCTTTGGGGCTTCTCTGCTCTGTGCTGGGCACGAGGAGGGGGTGGGGGGGTGGAGGGGTGGGAGGGCAATGGCGGGGAGGAGGGCAGGGGGAGATGAGTGTGAGTTAGGGTCGCTTCAGGGCACAAGGGGAAGGCAATAGCACAGAGTTGGCTGAGTGTGCAGTGTACCCAGGGCTGCAGGAAGGGATAGCCTGTTGCTAGTGGGGTGGATGGCTGGGACGAGCCAAATAATGAGCTGCCTGAAGGCTCTGCTCTCCCACAGTGGTGCCAGGGAAGCTCTTGTAGATGTGTTATTGCTTTGGCGAGGACAGAGGAGGCTTGGAAATCCTCCTTGGCAGCCCCGGAGGCAGCTGGGCGCCTTGACAGCTGAGTAATGAGAACTCCTGGTCTTCCCAAGTCCTCAGTGCGTGTGGGTCCCAGCACTGGCTACCACGGCCAAGGGCGTTCCAGCCAGCCATTCAACAGTAGTAACTAAGCACCAGCCATGGACAGTCCTGCTCGGGCAAAGCAGGCCATGTCCAGACTAGTGATCCCATATTAGCTGTACCACTGCCACTTGGGAGAACCTGAAACCCAGTCAAATGCCCCTTCTCCTTGTACCCTGTGGAACTCCTGGGATGCGGTATCTGCACATATTCACAAACACCAGGGCCATGGCAGGATTTTTAATCAAAAAGCAACCTAACACCTAATATGAGTACTTACTCTGCGCTGATCCCCAAGAGGGATTTGAATTGTCTTGAATTCTTTCTCAATACTTCACATTTTACAAAATACTTTGATATGTATTTTATTCAGTTTAATCTTCACAAGAACCTAATGATGTAGGATCCCTATTATTAATAAAGGGGAAGACTGAAGTTCAATGGGATGAAGTCATTTACCCAAAATAACTCAAAAAAAACCTCTCCTTCTGGGTGGTGTTGGGGGGAGGGCAGATGCTGACCAAATACATGGAAGAACAAAAGGGGAAAGAGCAAAGCACTTAACCATGTGGTTCTGACCATAAGTGCAGGGGAGAAAGCCTGGCCTGGGAAGGGGGCTGCTGGGCCTGCTACTGGATACCTGCTACTAGAAACCTGAGGACAAGGGTGCAGGAAAGAGGCAATGGGTATGTGGGGGGGGAGGGGATGAGGACCCAGAGGGTTGTACCTCCTGCCCCAGGAACTGCAGCCAACTCGTTGCATTTCAGAGAGATTTTAGGGACTTTTCAAAAGGGAACTGTAACTCATGGCCCCCGAGTCTGGAAAAGCACAGAGACTTAGCTCCTGCTTCTCTATCCAAGCTGTCCCCCCACATCCCAGTAGGTTAGCAGCTGCTCTCAGGCTGTGTCCCCATCCTTCCCAGTTCTTGGGGAATTAGTTATGACAACATGCAATATGCAATATGCTGACATTAGAATATTAGCCAGAAATGATGCTCCTTTCAAATTGCAGGAAAAAAAAAAAAAACAGAAGATACTGGGGGAAAAAAGGAGCTCTTACATGCCAGACTCCATCTGGCACCTTCCAGACACATGACCTCTTTTGGTCCTCATTACAGTGTGATGCTGAGGATGATCTCATGCCCACTTGGGCAGCTGAGGAGTCATGTTCAGAGAAGTAGAGTAACTTGGCCAAGGTCACGCAGCTAAGAGTTTGCGAACCTATGATTTGAATCCAGGGCTGACTTCAGAGTCTTTTCCAATATACCACAATTTAGAGCCTGTGGAATGAAGAAAGGGCCAATAAACACAATGTAGTGCATGGTAAAATTCTTGAGTTGACTTTCTATTAATCCAAGTTTACAAACCATGCCGTTTCCAAAGAACGAGCTTGAGAAGAATTCCTTACTTGTTATACCCTCGGGATTCATGGCATCCCAGCTGTGGGAGCTGAACACTGATCTGGGTGCCAAGAGTGGATTCCATGCAGAGCTAAGCAATTCTGCAGGTGAGCTTTCATTTTTGACACTGATAGGGTGTGCCCTCCCCCCC
>PVHY01001676.1:0-68390 GCA_004024945.1 Uropsilus gracilis
CTCGTTGCCCGGGGTACCACGGACTCAAGCCATCCCCAGCCTCAGCTTCCCAGGTAGCTGGGATTACAGGCGTGTGCCACCACGCCCAGCTGTTTTTTTGGAACCAGGTCTCACTACCGGCCCCAGGCGGGACTCGAACCGCGATCCCTGGCCCCGGCCGCTTCATAGGCTGAAGCTTACAAGCACGAGCCACCGTGCCTCGTGCACAAAGTTTTTAAGAACAGATTCAGTACAGTCATGAACAGGGACGGCAGCATCAGGAATGACAACAATAAACTTTGCTCTACTGCTTTATTTTACAACACTGCCAAATCTTCTTGTGATTTAGGGTGAGCATATGTCCTGATGCGAGTAGCAATGCTTGGTTTGTTGTCTGGCTTAGTGCCATCGTTAATGAGCAAAACATATAGTGATTATCCCATAGCCATTAATACCTTCTTCCTTTGAAGGTCACTGTGATGATAATTTAATGTCAAATTCTTGCTTTGATATGGGATCAGTGTTGACTATTATCTTTGCTCAATTGCTGTTGTTTGGATTACTCTTATAATTTAATTTAGAGGACAATCTATTGTCCTGTTGTCAGAGGAAAGTCATTTTTGCCTATCACATACTGCTTACAAACACGAGAATGCTGAGAAAGTTTACTGCCAGGATTTAAATAACCCAGCATGTTGTACTATGGTAACAATTTTAATTTTTTTTTTTTTTTTGAAAACAAAAGGGAGAAATTTGTTCAGGTTAATTATTACAGTTTAGTACCAAATTTTACATTTAACAATTAAATTCAACAAATGCATTTTTCCCTAGAGTACTTGTAATATGATTTTGCACATAGTATGTTTGTAATCCTAAACACATTTGGTATAATGTGTTATTCTTCATATCTTCATCACAGATTGGTTCAATGTCCCAATGTCCGGTATTATTGCAACTTAGCCTATCCCCTAATATTTAATTACCAGTATAATCTTTTTATATACTTTTCTTGTGACTAGTGCTTCAATAACACATTTAAAGATTTGATAGTTTAGGTTCTGAGTGATGCATAAATGGCAAGGAAGACTATTAGGCTGACATTATGATAGACTTGGCAAAAATGAAATATTTTAAGCTCTTTGAATTATAACTGTCTCTTAATTGAATACCAAATGTTAGAGGGAAGTGTTTGTCACATTTGGATTTAATATGTAGGAAATTAATGTCCTAAAGCATAAGCCTGAAGGACTCTTTCCTCATCTAAATGAGAATATTTTAATATCAGTGTCTGATTTAATAGAAATTTTAGAGTATTTTAATGATTTGCTTTTATTAAGGTAACACTGGATATAAATCGGAAATATAGGATCCCACCTCTTCAAGTATACACTATAATGCTGCACTCATTACCATGGCATCTACAATCCTCTACACTCCATTGTGGTCCTTCCCCACTTCTTTCTATATCCTCTGCTTTTCCTCTTGTAACCTCAATTTTAGTCAGATGTCAAGGTCTGGGTTTCACTGATATCTGTTATGTTGCTTTATATTCCACATGTAAATGAAATCATAAGACATTTGTCATTTTCCATTTGATTTATTTCATTTAATATTATCTATCAGTTGAATGCATGTTTACACAAATGGCAACAGTTCACCTTTTTTATTGCTGAGTAGTAGTCCTTGGTACAAATATACTAGATCTAATCTACTCATCTGTACCTGATTCTTAATCCACTCATACTTAGTTTGCTTCTAACCTGGCTATTCTAAACAGTACTGCAATAAAGACAGGAGTGCATATTCCATTCATATTTGTGCTTTTGTACTCTTTGCATAGATATCAAAGAGTGGAATTGTTAGTTTAACAGAAGAATCCTTTTACAGTGTTGAGAAAACTCCACACTGTTTTCAACAAGGGCTGGGTCACTCTATATTCCTATCAACAGTATACAAGGATTTTCTCCCCCCAACCCCCAACATGCTTGAAAATATCTGTTGTTTCTGGTCTTTTTTGACATTGTTCCTCAGAGGTGTGAACTGGTATCTCACTGTGATGATAAGTCCTTTTTCACATGCCCAGTGGAGGTCATCTGTATGTTTATTTTGTAGAAGTTTCTACTAGCTTATGTTCATTTTTTGATTGGGTTGTCTTCTTTTTGTTGAGAATTATGAGTTCTTTTATAGATTATGGACAGCAGCCCTTAGCCATATGGACAATATGCAAAAATGTCTTAGATTCAGCAAGATATATTTTTGTATTAGTGTAGTTTCTTCTGCTGTAGACAAGTTTTTTACCTGATATATTCCCAATTGTTTAGATACTATTTCATTTCTCTTGTTATTGGAGATGAATTCACAAAGATATAACTGAAGTCAATATCATGGAGACCTTTTCCTGTGTTTTCTTCAAAGTATTTTATGATGTGAGATGACGACTTAGTTTTATTCTTTTGGATGTGTCTGTCCAGTTTTCCCAACACTGTTTGTGGAAAAGACACTCCTTTTCAATATATACTCTTGGCTTCTTGGTGAAGATTATATTTATGTATGCAGGATTATTTCTTACTTCTTGATTCCATACCATTGGTCTGTGTGTCTGTTTATTGCAGTTTGATAATATAACTTTGCAATGTAATTTGAAGTCACAGAGTGTGAAACTAGCATTCTTCTTTTAGTCAAGATTGCTTTGGTTATTAAAGGCTTTTATTTTGTGCTTCCACATGAACTTCAGTAATGTATATTTCTTTGAAGAATGTCATTGAAGCTTTTATAGGACTGCACTGAACTGAGTAAAATGCTCATTTTAACAATGCTAATTCCTCCAATCCAAACAATTGTTTGTGTCTTCTCCTATTTTTTTTAAATAATGTTGCAAAGTTTTAATTGTACAGGTTCTGTTAGCACTTTTGTTCAGTTTACTCTTAGGTATTTAATTCTTTATGATACCACTGTATGTAGATGTTTTTCTTTCTCTTCTAGGAAGACCACAAATTTTGGATTTGATTTTGTAACTTTACTGTACTTTTATTATTTCAATATTCTATACTCAATATTATTTCAATAATAATTTTGATTGCTCAATAATATTTATATTACTAAATATTTAATAATAAAAATTAGGGTTTTTTTAGTGGAGTCTAGGATTTTCTGTGTGTATTATTAAGACAACTGCAAATAGTTATAGTTTACTTCTTTCACGATTTGGATTACTTATATCTCTCATTTGATTGACTGCTCTTGGGAGGACTTGAAATACCAGTAAACGTGAAATTAGACATCCCTGATCACACCAGATTCTAGAGAAAAAGCTTTCAGTATTTCACCATTTAGTATAACGTAATTTGTGGCTTTGTCAAATAGGACTTCTATTACGGTGATGTGCATTGCAAACAACTCCAGCTTTTTTGAGGGTTTTCATAATAAATGAATATTGATCTTATCAAATGATTTCTCTGCATCTACTGATATAACAATATTTTATCTTCTGTTGATGAGGTGAATTACATTGATCAATTTTCAAATGTTGTATCCCTGGAATAAATACCACTTAGTCATGATGTATAATCTTTTACTGTACTGTTGAATTCAGTTTAAGATGTTGAGATTCGTGCATCTATGTTCATTTGAGTGATTTAGTTGTAATTTTCTTTTTATTTATATCCCTGTCTGTTTTTGGTATCAGAATAATGCTGTCCTCATTAAATGTATTTGGAAGCATTTCTTCTTTCTCAATTTTTTGGACAAGTTTGAGAAGGATGGCTAACAGTTTAAAGGTTTGGTAGAACTAGCTGATGAAACCATCTGGTCCTTGGCTTTTGTTTTGGAGAAGACTTTTGATTACTGTTTCAGTTACCTGGCTGGTAATTCATCTGTACAGATTTTCTATATCTTCTTTTTTTGTTGTTGTTGTTGAGACTAAGTCTTGCTATTTTTTTGCCAGTGGAACCGCAGGCTCTCGTTGCCCAGGGTACCACAGACTCAAGCAATCCCCAGCCTCAGCTTCCCAGGTAGCTGGGATTACAGGCGCGCACCACCACGCCCAGCTATTTTTTTTTGGAACTAGGTCTCGCTACAGGCCCCAGGTGGGACTCGAACCGCGATCCCTAGCCCCAGTCGCTTCATAGGCTGAAGCTTACAAGCACGAGCCACCGTGCCCGGCCCTCTATATCTTCTTGATTCAAGTCTTTGTAGGTTGTATAGCTACAAGAAATTATCCATTTATTCAAGGCTATCTTACTGTCTTCAAAGTGGTTTTAGTAGTCTGTTACAATTCTCTGAATTTCTGAGGTGTCTGTTGTTCTCTTTCTTTTCTGATTCTACTTACTCTATTTTCTCTTCTTTTTTTCTGTGACCACCACCACTACTTGTCTTTTTTGTTTACATTTTCTTGGTTCCATTGATTTGGACTATCTTTTTTATTTCCATTTATTTTATTTATGTTCTTTATTATTTTCTTCATCCTCATGACTTTTGGTTTGCTTGCTCTTTTAGTCCCTTATGGTATATTTTAGGTTATTTAAGCTCTTTTTTTTGTTTCATGGTAAGTCTGTATTGCTATATACTGCACTCTTAATAACTGCTTTTATTGCATTCCACAGATTCTGGGAGTTCGTGTCTTCATTTGCATTTTTCTACAGGCATTTTAAAATTTATTGTCTTTTTAAAAAAAAACTAATTCAATTATCATTCAGCAGAATATTGTTCCGCCTGCACGTATTAGAGATTTTTCCCCCCTTTTTCCTTGTGGTTGATTTCTAGCTTCATATTATTGTAATCAGAGAAGATACTTTATATGAGCTCAGTCTTCACAACTTTACTTACACTTGTTTTGTGACCTGATATGTGGTCTATCCTGGAGAAGCACACTTAAGAATAAAAAAATGCATAGGCATATTTTCTTGGAGTCAGTTTCTGTCTCTGACAACCACCCTTGCTGCTCTGGTGCTAAATGGAGTTAGATGGGCTCAATGGACCCTGCTGGTAGCACCTCAAGACAATTTTGGGGGGGGTCATTTATTATGTGTCTAGCACTGTTCTTAAAACTGTCAATGGATGGCATAATTCAAAAAGCTCTCTGCTTGGCGGGGTTATTACCATCAGCATATGACAAAAAAAAAAATTATCAAGACCTCTCTGTATACCATTATGGAGTAACAGCAAAAACTGCTAACTCTTGAATGTGTTGACATTGCTAGTCACTGATCTAAGTCATTCATATATTAAATACCTAGCAATGCTGTGCAGAAGATACTATTATTATTCCTATGTTTTCAAGGGGGGTGCCAAGGAAAAAGATACTACGTGACTTGCCCAATAACATATAGGTAGAATCCAATTTTTTAATCCAAATGAACTCTTCAGAGAAGTAGTATTCAATTTTAAAATTGTAAAGTGCTAGAAGTAGTGGGTGGTATGATCCTAGAATATGTAATAGAGAATTACTTAAGTGTGATCACAATGATTCTTCATTTATACATTAACCAGATATGTATTAAGTACTTGCATGATCAGGCATTTGGGATACAGTGGTGAATGAAACATTTGAGTTTCCTCTTTCACAGAGTTTATATCTTACCAATACTTGCCTCTGACACAGTCAAGGGATTTCTCAATATTTGTATAATAATTTCACCCCTTTGTATTTCCATAACTTCTATGCATGCCTTTTAACTCTGCTGAGCACTTTGAACATGTGTTTACTATTCCTATAACTGGGAAAATTAATGTTTTCCAATTTGTATATGTGGATGGTTTTTTAATTATTGTACATCACCTTGAATTTCATGTACTACTGTGCTAACTGATGAAAAATGGTTCCTATACATCATTTAGATTTTCTAAACTATTTTCAGCCACTAACAGAAATATCCTGTTTAACTAAAATTCCTATTGAAATTACCTTCCTTTTTACATATAAGCTTTCCCTGTCCAATGAGAAAATAAGCCAGAGTCCTAAATGAGCCTTCCCTGGGATGAGTGACATTTTCCTCATGGGCCCAATCAAAACTGTCTTGAATTATCTGGAACCAAGGAAGGCATGTCTATACCAACCACATCAAAGGTATTATCTTTACTAATTTTAGATCTTTAGGCATAATCCTCCTCTCTACTCTGCACTCCCTCCAAATGTCTCAAATAACAACGTAATTCTTTCCTTTAGACTTTCAAACTTATTTTCAGAACTAGTTTTTGTCCTCAAGTAGGACTGTATTTAAATATATGGGAAGGGATTTCTTCTGGAATTACTGTCCTTAATTCAGCTATTAAATCAAACATAAAACATAATTTGTGAGAAACTATTTTTCTTCTCGGTTACTCATTTTCCCTCAATAAAATGCCAACCCAATTTTACTCTCTGTTCACAAAGCTAGTGACTGAGAGCTTTCTTCCTCTAGTCTTTATTTCACAAGTAAGTAGTGGTTTGCCTAATTGCTGTACTGTAGGTACAATTATAGAGAAAAGGTCAGTCTAGTCACTGCCAATTAAAGGAGGAAAAAGCTACATTTATAACCACTAAAAGCCATTATGTCAATTTAATGCTGCTCATCAGTGTGTAACCCGTTTTCTAGGATATATAAATCTAATCTTGGTATTAGAGTACACTCACCCTATTAAAAGCCTTTGATGCTGCAGAGAAAAGATTATTACAAGCAACTTATATTAATTGTACATCCTTTCACAGTATCTCATCATGGATTTCTGGGTCTGAATTTTGAAAACCTGGTCATCATAATGAGTAGAAACAGGCACTCCAAAAAGTCACTGGTTAACCTTCTATTTTAGGAACTTAACAAAGTAAAATATACTGCTCAGATTTAGGAATTCTAACTTTTCTGGTGACTAAGAAGAATAAATTATTTAACCAAATTTCTCACCGCAGTCATGTTTCATTTTACATACAGGAAAAATGCAAAAACACTTAGTAGCCAATGAGAAAACAACCCTGGGGTATAAATTGATTTAAAATTATTACCTTCACTGTTATATATTCATGTAGTATTTTAAGACCTTTTAACTGAAAAAACTATTATAGATTTACTACAAGCTAAGAAAATGATAGGAAATAAAATATTCTTGTCAATTTAATCCCTTATGCAAAACCTGAATACTTCTCAATATACCATTATTGAAAAATGCTCATCATAGTTATCTATAAAAACTAGATTGAAAAATTTAAAAAGTGCTAAAATCCTATCATAAGTCTATGAGAAATTGTGACATAGATCTATATTTAATGAAACCAAAATACATTCCAGGCACAAATTACAGAACAGTATACACAATGTAATTTCAAAAGGAAGTGGGGATATTTTCACTAACAAAATGTAAACAGTGGGAATATCTAATAGAGAATGGGATTTCAGGTAGCTTTTTCTTCTTAAAACTATTTCCAAAAACTTACATGCTGTTTTGTCATTCAAAGCACCATGAAAGAAGTAAGATCCTAAAATCCAGAAATATCCTACTCATCTAGTGGCCATGAAAGAAAATAAGGTAGTGGCTGCAAGTGAAGGCTAACAAAGGCAGGAAATGGGCGGAGCTCAGAAAAGGGGGCAAGGCAGGTTAAGCAATAAGAGGAAGCAGCAAGTTCCACTTTCACTACCAGCACCTTTCCACACCTGAACTAGTGACTGTCTCCCAGTCACAGCTGCAACTGCAAAATGAAAGGGTTGAATGGGTTATCTGAAATTCTTATTATAAGAGTCTGTGATCAAAATTTTCCAACTGTGTGGGTAGGAACACTGCTACTCTTTCCACAGTTACAAGCAGGTTATTCTGAAGTTTAATGTTAGTCTATATGTAAGCCATTTTGTACAAGTGTGAAATAGCCAAAGCCTAGAAAATGAGAACAAATGAAACCAAAACACATTTTGGCACTCATTACCAGAATCTTGATTATTCCTGAGAGTAAGATAATACACTCACCTCAGGAAAGAACCCACAGGAGAACTCTCACTATCCCAATAAAAGCAAATAACAGTTCTCTTAAGGTATTTCACATTACACAGATTAACATCTATCTAACATTGTGGTATTTATATCTTTATTGACAAAAATCTAAGGAAAGAGTCAGAAGAGAATTTGATGTTACATTCCACTGTTATTCAGATATATCAATACTCAAATCTGGAAAGCTAACAAGATAAACACCATTAGCATTTTAATAAACCTGCAAAAGTGACAGCATTGGAAAAGCAGAGCAAGACAGAGCAAAGGGCTATTAGTAGGTATAGTATCTTCCCTTCTAGCAGTCTGTCCTTGGCAGCACAGGATGCCTTTTATGCCCCACTTCCACAAACACACACTCCAGGGAGACATCTCTGTATTTTAAACTTCTCAGAGACCTGTCCAAACTTGTAATTTAAGGGGATGTGTTGTAGTATTTTTTAGAACTGGAAATAAAAAGCCTGAATTTTAAAATACTTTAAGAAAATGCTGATCTCTTAGACCAGAAAAAAAGCATTTGAGTGTGTTGTTTAATATAACTTAATGGCCTTGGATAACAGATTACAGAAAAAGTGGCAAGAAAGTGGGAGAAAAAGCAAGTAGGAGAGGAACTATATACAACAGATAACGATACAGAAGCTTGTAGGTAGAAGGATGAGTCTTTTGAAATTACTTACAAATCAGACTCTTTGATTTTGGGGATATATCAATGTTAGGATTACATACAAATACTCAAAGTAAATAATTTTTAGACATTACATTTTCTCAGCTAAACTAGAAATTAGAACTTAAAGCCTTACTTCTTTAAATATATTGAACTTCATTTACTCTCCTATTAGACTATCATCGAGATGCAAGTATGTATGTGAGATAATATTATATTCTGAAAAGTATGACTCACTGAAATATTTTGGATAAATCTGTTAAAGAACATCATTTAAAAAAGGTGAAGAATATATATATATATATATGCACACACACCAAAGAGTTTTATTTTATAATATAAGTAGACATCTGTTTAAAAAAAAATGTGTACTTATGAATTTGAACATGTTATCTATTTAATCAGAAAAGAGACATTAATGAAAATATATAATGATGAGCATACTATCTTATTTTCTTCAGATAATGGTGAAAACTTCAGTGACTACACAATAAGCAACAAGTAACCTTCAAGAATCTGGTACTGTTTCAGTTTGATTTAAGACCATCACTTTTAATTTGCAGGAAACCATGAGGCTACAATGGTGATAAAGTATTGATGATGGATGATACCACCCAAACTACCATTTTAATAATGAACTAATGATTCATACTCAAAGTGCTTTTGAAACATGATTAAGCCTCCAAACATTTCACTAAAGTAGATTCACAATGCCCCACTATGATAAAAGAGAACTTTAAAAAAGAGTACCAAGGTTACAGAATGAATGACACAATGATGAAAGTATGGGCCAAAAAAAGAAAACAAAACATAATCACACCCACACAAAACACAAAGAACCCCAGACTTAGAAATTCTACTGCAAACTCTGGTCATTAGAAGCTTTCACAGTAACATATTTCAATGCTTTGAAGCTAACTGACCTTCTCTGGTGGCCACTGGCAAATGTTTGCCAAAATGTCAGTGACCAAAAAACTCTTTACAATGTCACACATTATAAGATGAATATGTCAGGAATCAGATGAAAATGTCATCCGTGACACTAACAACAATGAAAGAAAATATTGTAGATTTAAGAAAAGGGAAAAGATACAAACTAATAAGAAAAAAAATACCTGAGAAAATGTCATCAGTGACTTTATCAACAAAAAGCAAAACAGACCTCAGTAAACAAAAAAGACAAAAATTATGTGTGGGGGTGGTGATGGGGGGTTATCTAAGAATCTATTACTCTGTAATGAATCAAAAAGAGGAAGAAATATTCCTTTTACAAACACTTGTGGAAAAACTACATCTCATTTAGAGATCATCCTATAATTCCTGGGGGGTGGGGGAGTAGGAGATGGGAGGTGACAGGTTTGAGCATCTAGGAGAGCTCTTCAGTTCTGAACCCCAAAGTCACTTGCTTCTTATTTGCATGTCAAAATGAACGGCATAATTTGTGAATGTCAAAAGTTGTCACAGCAAATTAAATAGAAATTAAACAAAAATTTCCTCCTTTTTGTCCTTAAAATAGAAAGTCAAAAGTTGTTGATTTTCCCACTTTGAAACCTTTAGAAATAAGTTTCATAAAGTATAAATACTTAAAAATCAAACAGCCCAGTTGGAAGTCTACTCTTTTGAATTAAAAGAAAACTGTGATTTCACTGGGAAAAATGTTTTTATACTGAGATTTTGGATATTTACTCAAAGTGGACGTGGCTCGAAAGTGTGATTATTAATAACAATGACTGCAGCTCATTAGTGAAGATGAGAAAATATTTTTTATACATTCTGGAATTTTCATGTCTCAATTTGACTGGCACTTAGAAGTGACAGCTTTAATAGAACTTTCAAAATAACCCAGGTACCCTTTTGAATAGCTGCCTGTAGATGAATTGTTTCAAACATTATCTATACCCCAATTTAATTCTAGGCAGTTTGCTCCACCCTAAAGGCTGACTGAACACCATCATTCCAACAACAAAATCAATGCTAATAAAACATCAAGAGGTATACGTTAGAACTTCGTGCTATTTTGGATTACTGACCTATGTTCCATGTTGTATCCCCTACATACTCCCAAGTCCATGAGTATGGTGTATCACTAACTCTAAAAACTTTACCCAATACAATTTGCACATACAAAACCTACTGAGAGGAATGAATGTACTACACAATGGATAGTGACAATCAGCAATAATAAATGCAGCCATTCAAATTAAACATAAGAAAAATATTGTCAATGGGGAAAGAATAAGAAGTACATGTGCACACAATCAGCACAAAATATGACACTGATGTGACCTTGTCTCTTGTTTTTAAACAGTTACATTTTCCAAATGGGAGATGACCATCAAGCAGCAACAATGTGTGGATGTCTAAACGTCTGTTGGGCCATTGGGAGATATTTTATCCTTTTCTTCCTTTAACAGGTATCACTGTTATACATTACTTGGAGATGAATGGCTGTTAAGAACCATCACAAAACATAAATATTCTGGGTGTGGTGAACGCCTGTTAAAGCCTGTTATTCAAGTGCTGGGAGGCAAGAGACCCAGGATCACTTGAGTTCATGGGTACAAGACTACCCTGGCAACATAACAAGGTTGGTCTCAAAAAAAGCAGCTAGACACGGTGGAGGGCACCTGTAATCCCAGCTACCCGGGAGGCTGAGGCTGGGGATTGCTTGAGTCCATGGGATTGCTTGAGTTACCCTGGGCAACATAGCTAGACCTAGTCTCAAAAAAAAAAGTAAAACAAAAAAAACCACAAACATAAATAAATTTACAGGCCCTACTATAACATGTGATGTCACAATACTGGGAATAAGCTTGTAAAAGAAAAATTTTGGAGACAAAAGGAAGATAGGAATTTGTTTAAAGATATGAACTTACTCCTAAATGCTTCTAATTCTAACGAGGTCACATATCCAAAATACCAACTATATAATAGGTAATATATATATTTCTCCAAAGACATTTATCCCATAAATATGCATAAATCCTTAGAAATGAAACAGCTGTCCCCCTTCTCATTCATTAATACATTTAATGAAGAAAACCGGATACTGTCTCAACATATTTTGTCACCCCCCTCTCCAAATATACTCTTGTCACAAGACAGCATGTTTACCAGGCCATTTCCTCACACCCGCCCCCTTCAGTTTGTTAAAAAGTCCAGTAAGATTAACATACTGCATGCTGACAGTTAACCTAAAAATGTCTCCACATACCTAACATATAAAAACCACCACTCTATGTTAGAGAATTCAGTGAATGACTCAACTCATCAATCATACTTACAGTTTTTTTAAAGGTTAAATCCACACCCATTAAATGAATTTTACTATTTTCATTGGTTTATTTTGACTTGTTTGTTGACCAACTTGAACAGTTCATTTTTTCCTCTTGCCTTCAGTAGAAAGAATAGAAGCACAGGTCACTAAGTTTAATTGCCATCTAATCAATCAATATATTTTCATTGGGCTTTTGGTTAGGAGCGCATGAATGTGGAAAAGTCACCATTTACAAATTTCAATTTCTATGCTGTACCATTCTAATACAACCCATGTGAGTGTGCAGTAAAATTAAAAGAAGAAAATGTAACTTTCTTCATCTCCCCTCTTCTCAGATATAAAAAGAAAATCTCTAGACATACATTTGCAAAACACACACACACACACACACACACACACACACACACACAAACCTTTTGCCTCTGTGTATAATAAAATACCTAAATACTGAAACATTCTGGCAATCTATTAATGGGGGAAAAATGATCAAAACCAAAAGCAGGAATTCAGTTTAAGTTCATGTTAAAGTAAATGAAAACTGCATTTCCCAAATAAAACTTGTTCTCAAAAAACAAAATAAATCATGGAAGAAAACGGTCCCAGGTTTACTTTAACAGGCAGCAAACTGTGAGGATGGTAAAATATCTATCAGGGCCATTTGGTGATAGAAATAATTGTTACTGATAGGTTCAATTATTCTGTTAGGGCAAATGATGTGATTAGCTATGAAATAATCATTTAAAATCACTGAATAGTCACTTGCTTACTGATATATGGCTATTAAGGTGATACTTAAAATTAAAAATAAAACCATTTAAAATGGGTGCCGGGCATGGTGGTGCATGCCTGTAGGTGGCAGCCTAGGAAGCCATGGCCGGTGCCAGGGATTGCAGTTCAAGTCCTGCCTGGGGCACATAGTGAGATCTAGTCCCCAAAAAATAGCTGGGCATGGTGGTGTGCGCCTGTAATCCCAGCTACCTGGGAGGCTGAGGCTGCGGATCGCAACATGAGCCTGCGGTTCCATGGGCAAAAACAGTGAGTCTCAAAAAAAAAAAAAAAAAAAAACAAACAACAAACCACCACTTAAAATGGTTTTAAAACTCTCATTCTATTTGTGGGATTTGTGGTGATTATAGTAGCATTATTGCCACAGAAGTTATGGCTTTATAGGACATATTATTAGAAGACAGATATGTCAGATGTAATATAATATAAAGTTTTAGCAACAACTCTTCTAAGGGAGGGTTGCCTGCTTTTTACTTCTCCCTAACTTCACCACAAAATAAAAAATGATATATTCATAACTATTTCAACTATTTCACAACTATTTAACTACTTACACTGTTCTCTTCTGAGAAAAGAACTGTCTTCTTTTCCAAACAGTTCATTACCCTAAATATTCACAGTTAAATTAACACAGAAAACTAGCACATAGCAAATGGATTTTACTGTACCATAATATTTAATATTTTTCATGATTTATTTTATTATGATGTTATTATAATACTATTTAGCTGGCATACACACTGAATAGATTGACTAGATTCTTGATAAGTCTGACTCTTTATGGTGATCAACTGCATTTTTAAGATCAGCATAAGCTGTGGATATTGTCTAGTAGTGGAACCGAGGTCAGTAGATTTGCTTTCCATCCCGACTCTGAACTTTATAGTTAAGGTAGTCAGCAAGATATTTTACCTTTTTGAGTGTCACCTTACCATATCTATGAAACAGGGCATAAATAAAGACCATAGATTTCAGGTGATATTTATAAAAGATCGTGAATTTAAAACTTTTGGGATCATGTCTAACATGGAATTCTCAACAGAGGGCAGATACTAAAGTTTCTCTCTCAGTTACTGATTACTGGCTAACAACCAACAACGAAACTTTGTAGCCTGAAAAAAACACAACTCTCTTATTTGATTACAACTCTATGGGTCAGTACTTGGACTGGATTCTGTTAAATATTTCTGCTGAGCTTTGCTGGTTTCATTGATGGGACTATGGGAATCTGACAGCTTTGGCTTATGATAGTCACATCTTGTATCCAACACTGGCTCCTGGCTAAATATCTCCATGCTCTCTCTTATTCTTGGAAGACAACTCTAGGTTCTCAGCTGGTGGCAAGAAATCATAATGACAAAAACAGCAATTGCAAGGCCTCTGGAGGTTAAATCTTGGAAGTTCTAACATAATTACAAGTCCATCCTATTATTAAGAGCAAGACACATAGCCAGGCCATATACAAGGTCAGAGAAGCCAGAGGCCAGGTCCTGATAGGTAGGACAGAGAACGTCACACTGCAGAGAGGCCACAATAAGTACTAACTTGAGTTTTCCCAACATTGTTCTACGACACTTCAGAAAAGGTGTTAAAAGACTAACTCACAGATCCAGTGCAGATGTCACGATTTAGGTTTCTTTGCTTTTCTCTGTTCTGAGAGTCCGCAAGATGTTTCTACTTAATCTAATCAATAAATTTGTTTTCATCTGATAAGGTATTTTTATCTTCCACAAGCAGCTTTTTGATTGAATATTTCACAAGAAATAGCATCACCAAGAAATCTAGATTGAAAGTACAGCACTTCTACAAACTATGATGTCTGCAAAGGAAGAAAAAACCCTATGGTTGTAAAAACTATTTCATTTGTTTTCTCTTCATGAAAATGAACACTAGAGGAAAACGTAGTTTTCTGATACAGTTAACCCAGATATCTAGCCTTCTAAATTAAGGAGATAAAGAAAACTCTTTTAAGTAAAAACAGGGAAAAATGAGAATGCCATAAAAAGTTTGAAATTTGTCTTTATTATAAAAGTTGCATTTTAATAAATAGCTTCTAAAACTGTCAATCACAAAAAGTCACAAAATACTTGCTACCCAGACTCCCTTTACCATGTGTGTCACTAAAATCTTCACTTCCAGAACCAGTCCTTAGTAGAAAACAAAAACCATTTGCTTCAGAGAATTTCATCGTTTAGGATCTAATACTAATACTCAAGGTACAAATGTTTGTTATGGAGAAAAGAGGTCAAAGACCAATTTCAGGAAAGGCTAAGACACCAACTAATGATATTTAGGCATTTTTCAAAGAAGAACAGATTTTTTTAGGTAATACTGGTCTACAAAACTGCATATTATTCAAAGGTATTAGTCTCAAACCTCTTCAGATGTATGCACTACACCATACCTAGCATCCATATTACTCAACCATAATCCACTGGGTGCCCTCCATAGCCTGCTCTCTACCCTTCCTTCGAAAGTCTCAAGTCTACAGTCAGATTTCTAGGTTTTGTTTTTGATTTGATTTTTTTCTGTACCTTTGTTTCTCCATATTCCACATATAAATGAAACCATCCAGTATTTATCTTTTTCCTTTTGATATATTTTGCTTAGCCTAATTTCTTCAATGTGTTCATCTTTCCATAGCTAGTAGTATCCCATTGTACAAATATACCATATCTTTTTTATCAAGTCATCTATCCTTGAGCACTTATGCTGTTCCTATAACCTGGCTATTGCAACAGTGCTGTAACAAACATAGGACTACAAAGATCCCTTCCAATTAGTGCTTCTGCATTCTTTGGGTAGATAGCAAGGAGTGAAGTTGCTGGATTACATGGTATATCTATTGTTAATATTTTGAGATACCCCCTCACAAAGTTATTCATAAGTGTTTAACCAATCTACTTTACCAAGGATAGTAAGTTAAGTGTTCCTTTTCTCCATCTCCTTGCCAATCTTTGCTGTTTCTGGTCTTTCTGATATGGACCATTCTCTCAGGTATGAGATGATATCTAACTCTGATGGTAAACAATGATGACCATTTTCTTCATGAGTCTGCATGTCTTTTGGGGGAACATGTCTAATTAGTTCTTCTGTAGCTTATTTGCCCAAGCCTTGGTTTCCTGTTGAGTTATATATATGAGTTCCTTGTAAATCATGCATCTTAACCCCTTGTCAGATGTATGATGTGCAAATATATTATACACTAAGTAAAGGGTCTTTTTATTTTAATGATAGTGACTTCTGCTGTACAAAAGCTTTTTTGATACAATCCCATTTATGTAGTCTCTAATTTCTCTAGCTGCTGGACATAAATTCACAAAAATATCACTGAAGTCAATGTCATGGAGTGTTTCAAGCTACATTTCTTCAGTGCATTTTAATTCTAAGTGTTTTTGGTCAATTTTTTCTTTGTAATGAGATAATGGTCTGGTTTTATTCTTTTGTATATGATTGTGCTGCTTTTCCAACACCATTTGTAAAGAGATACTTTATTTTCCAATGTATACTCCTTTGGGTTAAATTAACTTCATTTTAAAGGTGTGGGTTTATAGCTGGGCTCTCAATTCTATTCCACTGATATCTGCATGTGTACATGTACACAGTTTTGACTACTACAGTTCTGTAATATAGTCTAAAGTATGGGAGTATAACAGCATTTTAAAAAACTTTTTTCAATATTTCTTTCGTTATTCTGGGTCTTTTGTGGTTACACATGAATTTGGTAATATCTGTTCTATTTCTTTGAAGAACTGCAATTGAAACTTTGATAGAGATTGCACTGACTTTGTGTAGTGCTTTGGATAAGGTGGCTTTTTTAACAATGCTAATTCTTCCAACACATAAGCAAGGAATATCTCAAAGAATGGGTATTTAATGTACCATTTTTTTTTCCAGCTTAGGGGCTCTTAAAAAGATGGCTTCATAAAGAACAACTGAAAACTCAAGTTAGAAATTCCTAAATTACTGCTGCCAAAACCATAATACTCAGTAAGGGAAAACTAATAACTTGAGTTGTGCCCATTTGGTTTCTATGACATTTTAAAATCCTGACTACCTAATGAAAATTAAATACAATTTTCTAGGGAAAATGTCTATAGTTGGTGTATTTGGTAACTATGTGTTTTTTTCCCTATCAGTGTAAAACACCTCAGCACACATTACTGAAATCATATAATTCTAATTGATAACTGAACTAAAAGATCATCCGGCATAAGTTAGGTATAAGTAATCATGTAAATGTCTAATCTTCTTATTTAGATTTAATTATTAAAGCCCAAGATTATTTCAAAGATATACGTCTATCAAATGGAATAATTCAAATGGAATAGTTGTCACTTCTGAAAAACAGTAACTATTTTAAAATTCTTTAATTATATTGCTTACTAATCTTAATTGCCCCAAATTCAAAAGACAGTTCCAAAGTGCATCTTGAACAAACAGAAAAGCAATTAGCCTAAATTAATTGCTTTGCTGATGTAATTTGCAGTAGGTATGCTTGGTGGTTTTGAAACTCCTGCCAGTACTTTCACAACTTGATGTTCTGATGATTTTTTAGCCTATTTTTGCTCCAGAGCAATTAACCAGATAATTGTGCTAATGTGAACCTGGCCTTAATCAGTATGTTTAGGTTCATAGCAGCAATTAACCAAATATTAAACATATATTTAAAGAACAGCACTTAAAAGTGTAACAAGAACAGTTAAGGGAAAATGTGCAACATTTTTTCTTATACAGTCACACTTTTCTCACCAAGAAACAGAAAAGGCTGTAATACCTGACTCCTTTCAATGAATGTAAGGTAATCTTACATATTCAAAGGATGCAACATTCTTCCTTTAAAAGTCTATTAAGAGGGCAAAAATCAATGAGTCAGCATTAAGATCCTATTGTTTAAAAAATGAGGCAATGACTTTCAGGTAATAGCATGCAATACATAAAGTTAGTTCTATCTGAATCAAGAAAATGACATTAAATTCTCACTTTATTAAGTATCAACTTTACTAAAAAACGAATAAATCTGGGAGTAAAAGGACATTTGAACCAATTGCCTGGATTTCAGTCAGAGTTCAACCAAATTTAAAAGATTTATTTATCCTACAAAACCAGCAGTTATAAGTCTCTCAACACAGGTCTATTAAATTACTTTTATGCACTGAGTCCAGTGGGAAGTGACAAGTGCTGAAGTGGAAGTAAAGAACCCAAGAAGATGATAAGGGTACCCCTTACAAAGAGAAAAGCCATTAGCAAAACATGGTGCAGGCACACATCAATCTCTGTCAGTCACAGAGGGTGTGCTATGGATTCAGCCAGAGAGCACATTGATGTAAGCTTCCTTACAACCACCATTATAATTTCATCTTTTCATATTTGTTTAAGGGGAAATCATTAGTAGTATGATGTAGTCGCTTATGAGACAAGGTTTTTGTGGGGGTTTTGCCTTTATAAGCAATAAGCTATTTTATACTACCACAAATTAAATATTTTATCAGTTGAATAATAACATATACAAAATCCTCCTGCTTTCATGAGGCAGAAGGGTCAGGCTGAAAGTCCTCTGTCATTCCTCATAATTTCATTTCTTCTTTCTTAATTTCTGAAAGAACTGTCACACAGAAAAGAGTCCAGGCACAAATGTGTCAGGTCTGCCATTATTAATTATCACCAATCAAGTTCCAGCAATTTCTCCTCTGGTTAAACATGTGTGTACCTATCTTCTAAAATATTTCTTTATGCCACTGTTCATAAAATATTTTTGGCTGAAGCAAAATCCCTTGTACTAAATTAATAACTAATCACAGGAGATATTTATCATCTCAAGGTTTTACAAGAAAATTGTCAGATTTAATCACCTTTCTCATATTTTCACTATTTACAGGGCTTCATTCATCATACATTTCAAAGTTTTGACAACAGTAAGTTATTTTAATTACCATTTTTAGTTGGTGATTATAAATCCAAGAAATGCGGAAGGGAGAGTTGGTCAGAAATTTGAGGAGTCAATAAAATATCATTTTCATTAAATCAATGAAGACTTTCTAGTTGTTGACAACTTTAAACAATTTGAGATTCAGAAGCCCTCAAATCCATGGGTATACAGCATTGCATTTACCATCACTGTGTGTATCTTCACCAAAAATGTATCCTGAATTCTGATTTCATAATACAAAATACATTTTTTATTGTGCAAACTAAATGCTCAGTACATGTGTCTACATATCTTCACATTGTGTGCAAATACAAAAGCATTAGAAAGTAGAGTGACATATGCAGGAGTACCCACAAAATGATTTGATAGAAGTTCTGTTTATTATTAATCATTGTCATCATCATCATAAGCAGAAATGCTTCCTTATGATTAGGAACTAAAGTCAAGCTGAAATTTTAAATCACCATTATATCTCGTAACAACCATAAAAATTAACATTCATCTATATTAATAATGTCAATAGGGAGAATCAATAAGTGAGTCTCATTCCTATCAAATTCAGTTTCTATGCCATCTCCAGTAATGGAGTTAAAAATCAAAACAGGCTGAGACACATAATTTTCAGTCACATGATTTTACTAATTTAAATGCTCCAGCACTATATATCAATTAGTAGTGACTTTAAGTGTTACTATGTTACCAAAGTTGTTGAAGAACTAATATTGGACTACTGAAATAAAATCTTTAAATTTGAATACATCAAACAAAAGGAAAGTTTTATGGATGTCTGGTGGTAGGTGTGGTATGACAACTTACACCTGAAGAAGAAAGAACCTGTATCCCTCAATTATACACAATATTATAAATCAATGTGACGTTAATACAAGGAAATAGAAAAAAAGAAGTTCCTTTAACTTGAATTAAAGTTACTTTAATTTAAATACACTAGAAATTGTACCTAAAGGTAATTACAGAGATCATTTTGTCAGAAAAATATCATCTTTTGCAGAAAAATAATTATATATGATTCTTAAAAATCATATACACAAAGAAAACTGTACAGTTTAGTTATGGTCAGTATATCTTCACAGAGGTATTGAAACTTTGGTCTAAGTCAAATTTATTGTTTTTTAACTCAACAACTTATTCAAAGTATAAATCCAATATTCTCCTTTCATTTCCAATAGTTACATATTTACTATAAGAGACAGGGATTGCTTTTACATATAAGGTATTTGCAAAAATAAAAACACAATAATTACATGTTTAAATAAATACCTACTTAAAATTCTTTTTTTGTAGAAGATTTCACTTGTATGTGGAATATAAAGGAATAAAACAAAAGAACAGACAAAAACTCAATGAAACACAGCTAATAAATAACAAAGAGTGGGGTGTGAGAGAATGGAGGGAGCACCGGAGGGAGGAGGGAGGGGGAAAAAATATATAACAGAGTGGTTGTAACCCAAAGAACAAAATAAAACTACAATTAAAAAAAAAAAAACTCAATGAAACAAATCTTAGAAATCTGACCGTAAACTCAGATGTTTATTGCACCACTGTTTACAACAGCCAAGATATGGAAACAACCCAGATGATCCTAAACAGACAAGTGGATCAGAAAGCTGTGGCATATTTACACAATGGAATATTATTCATTAATGAAAAAGACAAATCTACACATCTGTGATAATACTGATGGATGTAGAAGGAATCATGCTAGCAGAAATAAGAAAAACAGAAATACCAATGATCTCACCTATATACGGGACATGTGAAACCAAAAAAAAAAAAAGGGGGGGCAATTAAAACTTA
Organism: Uropsilus gracilis; assembly: GCA_004024945.1. Taxonomy (NCBI): domain Eukaryota; kingdom Metazoa; phylum Chordata; class Mammalia; order Eulipotyphla; family Talpidae; genus Uropsilus; species Uropsilus gracilis. The sequence continues at coordinate 20,401 of PVHY01001676.1, forward strand.
AAAATATCAGCAGAATTGAAGCCTAAAGTATTGGGGGGAGGGATAAAATCAGGAGAGGGAACAGCACAAGAGGTTAAGATGATGGTTCATGGGTGATATGGTTCTGGGAGAACCTTGGGGTATATAACAATGCTGTGTGTGTGTGATCAATCAATTTAAATAAAAAAGAACACACAGAGAAAGAAATCTCACCATAGAATGCAGACTACTAGAGGTGGGCGGGGTCCCAAAGGAGTATGGAGAGTCATGGTGGTGGTTGTGGTGCATGACATATTTTTGAAGAGCATGAACTCACACCTTTGAATGATATGCATTATTTAAAACAATGTTATCTCAATTACAGAAATACTCCCAAAAATGATTATTATATTTTAAAAATCCTTTTTTTTTATTTTAAAATTCCCATTTAAATACCAACTACAAGCTAATTAAGTATGTAAGGGACTCAAAAATGGGTAAGACTTCTAGAACTTAGTAAGAAATGAGTTACAAATGGGGTTGTTAGCAAAAATTGCTTTTTATTACAAAATCACCTATTTAAAATATCTGCAAAATTGTGATTGCAGTAAGATCCCAAACTTGTCACTTCTCAGAATCCCACAGGGAAAAGAGAAGGCGGAATTTTAATGGTATTTGGAAAGATACAGCACAGTCTGATCTCCAAGGCAGGAGGATCCTATAATTTGTCACCCAAGTCCGGACTCCCTGGAACACAGAAGGGGGGCGAAAGTGGCAGAGAGGCCAAGCATTTTTGGGACAGAACTGCAAACAAGAGACTAAGAACGAACCTACCCTGAGCTCACCAGGATATTGTGTCATCTTGTCTGGAAGCAGACTCTGGTAGTGGGGTGGGGGTGTGGGGGGCAATGAGACCCTCACAGCTGGAACTCAGACTTTGAAGAAATACAAATATAGGATCCAGTCTCCATCCCATCACTTAAATGAGTGAGCGGTCTAACTTCTCTCTGGTACTCAAACGTGGATACTCTGTATCCACGTCAAAGTAAGGTTAATAATTTCTTCCTCAGCCCTGTTGCAAAGATTAAATCAAATACCTGGCAGTATATGGCACAGGTTATAAAAAATAGTAGTGATTATTAGCTGTTGTTTAAAAACAAAAGAAAAAAGTGTTATCTATAGTCTGATCATACTAGCACTAGATAAACTAACCAAAGTTTTAAAGAAAGGTTTTAATGTACAGAAGGACACAGAAGACACTGATTTTTTAGACAGCTTAGGTATCTGCATAGCATGTATTCCAAAACCATTTTATCCTATTCTCAGCATGTTCTTAAAATCATGGCAAATGTAAGAGAGTGTCAAAAATCATATCAAACTCAAGCAAGTATCACTAAGTCAACAGCACTCCCTTCAATCCCAAATCCCTCCCAGAACTCAAACACAAATAGAATTTCATTATAGATATAATTATATATAATATCTGTTATATGAATATTATATATAAATATAATTGGGTTACTCCTTTTACAAAAATATGAACAAACATAATTCAGCTTGACTAAGATACCACACTACCCATTCCAGTTACATTATCAGACATCGAAAGTATGCAGACAAGCCATTCGACATTCCACTCAGGCAGAGAGCTGCTATAAATACCACATGAAGTTGCTTCAAGAGTCAGCTTTTTTTTTTTTTTTTTTTGCTGCCTCTTTATTTCCAAGTTTTCAGACTTTTGTAGCAAAAAACTGTTCAAATTTCAAACTCAATGCTCCAAGGTGAAAACTATTTCTCTCCTTCACATCACTTAAGTTTAATAGAAAACAAAATATTCTGAAACTCAAATTCAACTAGGCCTGCTGAATGTAATTGATAGGTGTGTTTCCCTTGGGCAATCTTTAAATCTCAGTCTCTAGGAGAATGAAGTAATATTAAGGGATTGAAATGAAATAAAATTCTAAGTCCACTGTGACATGACATTCAGAGGAAGATGGCAGATTATCCACCCAGCCGTCGAACATTTATAAGTACAATATATAGCATATGTTCACAAAACAATTCTTGGAAATAAAACACAATGAGCACTCAGCAAATATTTTATATCGCCAACACCTGCTCAAATCCTCTCTGAACTTTATTTCTAAATGTCACCATTTTTTATTGAATCAATGGAAATTTAAAAGAAGAAACAGAATAAACATCCAGAGAAGATCAAGGGACTTAGAAAAATCTTTATAGAAAGCCTCATTGAGTTTTACATGAGCCAGAATGCTGTCAGTCTCCCTTAAAGTGGTGGTAGAGTCATCTGTCACACCACAACTTCTACCTGCGCACATTTTGGAAAAATTGCAAAAAACCATAAACCAAAAAAAAAGAGAAAAAGGATAAGTTATGATTTTTTTCTTAATACAATACAAAAGGAGTATGAATAAAATACCTACCACTGCAATAAATTCATTTTGAAATAAGTAATTTTGACTCTTCAGTTAGAGGGAATTTTGAGTATACTAGCTCAACTCTCTTTACAATGAAAGAAACATTTTTTATAACATTCTTGTTTGAACACTAAGCGGGAGTGAGTTCTCCATTTTGGAAGGCAGTCAATTTAAAATGAAGGTTCTAACTTATTTTAAGCAGAATTCTGTTGCATCATGTAATTTCATCAGTTAGCCAAAGTTATATTGCCTGAAATAATGAAGAACTAATTCAGATCAACCAATTAACTTTCTAATATCTGTTAATATATTTTATCAGATTCAATTTAAAAACAACTATTTGACTTAAGAAAAATCTAAAATGGATTTTCATAAGGGGGTGGGGAGGTGGCACGAGGATCATGGAAAAGGATAAATAAAGCCTACTAGGAATACAGGAAACCTGGAAGGTGGCCACAGAGAACCATGCTCTGGTGAAGATAATCTTGTGACGCTAATCAACATGAGGAGATGTGGGTTCAGAGCTGCTAGATCTGCAACATTTTCAAGAAAAAGTTGAAATTCAGAATTTTTGTGTGAACTACTGCAATTTTTATGACTCGTTCATGTTTTAAAATATTGTATGAGTCAAACAGAACAACTCTGTATGTGACTCAGGTATGACCTTCCAGTTTATAACTGTAAATGGTGTTACTTAAAAGATGGATTTTAAAAGGGAATATCTACAATTGTTATTTTAAACACTCTTGCAGATAAAAAAATGAAATAGCAACATATTGTAAATACTTTGCTATACCTGAAAGAAACTGGTCACAAGTGTAAGATTTAAAGTTCTCTAAATTTTGACAGGTCCACTGAAGCAATAGTTCCCTTTTATTATATATGACTTGCACAGCAAATTAATCCTTGAAGAAAGTATCATTAGCTATCAATAGATAATTAATTTAACACATTTCATTTTTTAAATCTAAAAATTCAAAGATAAATCTCTACTTAAACTAAGTTCAGTAGCAAGTGTGCAACATAATTTAACAATTGGCTTGACTTTTTGTTAATGTTCCCTGACTTAAGCCTAAGCGCACTACAGATTCATTCTTTTCTCTTATATTGCTCTTCTCTTCAACTATCATAATGCATGAGCAAGCTGGGGAACTGTCAATGAAAGGATCATATATTTGATAATGGATATACAGATCATAAGATTCAACTGCTTTTTCAGGGTTAATGCTAAGAATTGAAAATGAAAAGATTAATTCTCTTTGATAGCCAATTTAAAAAGTAAAAAAGGATTTTGTTAAAAAATCTACTAAAATCGATTAGATTTTACTTAATTGTTCTTGGTAAAAAAAACAACAAGACCCACTATAGGTATATTAGTATAAAAATGCCTGGAGCCATGCACACTTCCTGAATATCTTTTTTTTTTCAATCCAAAGCACACTTCCTTTGGACTCTGCACCAAACATACAAAAAATGATGAGTACTAAATCAAAGTTAAATAAAAGATTTATATCAAATATAAACATACATTTCAATAAATTCAGAATCAGAGAGTAGAGCAGACATAACAACCAGATGTTTAATTTAAATCACTGATAGAAATAGTCAGTGTCCTCTTTTCATAAACCACTTGAATTTTATTTGTATTCAAAGGCAATGGTAAATGTCAAATGACTACTAGACCATGCTTCTGAATGAAAGAAAATATCATGCTGTTTAACTCTCTAAACACAAAAAATGCTTAAAAAAACAAAGGTGAAGAACAAAGTGTTTTAGTCACACAGATCAATTCAAGAACCACAAAATGCTAAAAGGTATATGAGCATAAAGTAAAGGCCTTCAATTACTCGGTATTTTTAAACTTTGAACTTTAAAAAAGATTTACAGATAAGAAAATTCAGGACAAATCTTATATCTAAAGATATGAGAAGAATATCAAAGTTCATCCTCATGTGAGGAATCCTTTATTAAAGCTAGCAATTTTAAAAAGATCTTTTTCATATGGACTATTTATAAAATAATATGTACAAGATACTATTATACCTCTATTATGAAAGAAAAATACATAGAGATGTCAATTTTGTGTGAATCCAAGCTATGAAATGGAAAAGTAACTCACTAAATTGTTTTTCTTATTTGTCCTCACCTTGGTTTTATTGCAACAATGATGGGGGGGGGGGTGGAGAAAGGGAAGAAAGAAAAATAATCCACTGGAACACCTCAGAAAAGTTAAAATGATCTAAATTTATTAAGAATTATGTGACCTTCTGCTGAACAAAAGATATTGAAAGGATAAATTGGAATAGGAGTAAAATGCCTATCAATTACCTGGGTAATAAATAAAGGCTACTTTGTCCCCTCAAACCTTACAAGACTCATTATTATCTCACTCACTCAGTCTTATGTCACCTAAAGAGAGCAACCTTTGAGAGCAGCAGGGACTCAATGTTCCCTGGTCTGAGACACAGAACTGAGTATTTAGTAGGAAGTTAATAAATGCTTCTTGATTTACTAGAGGATAATAATAATGAACAAATGTAAAACAGATGTTAATTGATAGGCTAAATGCATTAGTTCAATCCGGTGCCCTCCATACAAAAGGTGACTAACCCATCTCAGCTAAGTGCTCAAACAGTAATTAAGCTTGATGGGAAGTCCTAGATTTATACCAATATAATTACAAATATTACTTAGCTTAGTGATAGAGTATAGCAAGAACAATGAGATGAGTAATTTAGATGATACTGCAAAGTGGGTTTTAATGTTTGAAACTTCTATTACAGTACACAGGATAAGTGCAAGTGGTGTAATTAAAACCTAAGAGTCTAATCTTTAAAACTCTACTGTTCCACCTCATTAAAATGCATGTTTTCTCAATCCAAATTTTTCCATTAAAAACATAAAAATACACTTTCATTCCTTGCAAATACAGCTCTACATACACATATTTAGGATCAAATACCAAATAACCATTGTAGTTAAGTAGGAAAATAAGTGATTGTAATCGCTAAAGGTTTAAGTAAATGGAGTCTAACAAAGGGAAGGCAAGGTGGGTCGCCTGTGGTAACAGGAGCTAGAGGGGAGAACCTATCTTTCCAAAAGAATGTTGTCAATGTTGTAAATGTAAAGGCTGTAACTAATGATGTGAAAGTTACCTCAATAAAAAACTTTTAAAGATGAAAAGGGAAAACAAGGTAGAGATATTCATCTTTCATTGTAAACCCTCTCTCTGGCTAAGTAAGAATCTGAAAAGCCAGATAGTGAGAACTCCAGAAATTCTGTGTTTAAATAATACAAAGTTAAACAAATTGTTTACTTCGGAGATAATCTTTCTAATCATATATTATAATCTTTATAATCATATATGGGCTATATATGTGTGTGTGTGTGTGTGTATATATATATATATATAAAACTTACTGCCATACTTTCATGTCAGGTACACAGAAAATTGTTGAGGAATGAAAGGCAATTATTTTCATGAGCATTGTGTTGCAGAAACAACTTTCTCCTTTACATCTGCTAGACCATTGAGAATTTTAATTCAATAATAAACTTTCACGAAACACCTAAAATGTAGGGTAATGTTTGAAAAACATTTAAAAGACTACCTATGTTTCCATATAATTGATTACGTAGGAGAATGTTTGTAGAGATTTCCACTTTGAAACTTTTATCACTATTCTTTAATTTTAATAAACCTCACACAGTGACTATTACTCAAAAACAACAAACATCTTCCATAAATGATGTCCGTGTGTCCATTTTACATGAAAACACTTTCAAAGACAATTTTACTAAGAAAGAAGCAAGTCAAAGGCCATCTCATAATTTCACAATTGATATAGTTATTTTAAAAAATGTCATTAGAATTTGACATAAGTGAGGAAAATATAGATCTCTATCTTTTTAAAGTAGAAACAAAACTAAAAGTGAAGGGGGGAGATATGTCCTCTACTTATACTATTATCTGACACAAGCATAATCAAGCATTACTCTTATTTGTGAAAAAAATATTTAAACCTATGCATTATCATTTCAGTTGAAAGAGTTCTATTTTTGAACACACAATATTTGTGATGGTCTACCTTAAAAAAAACATTTTTGACAAGTTTTGGACAAAAATCTTTTCGGATGTCTATATTTAAAAACTGACTAAGCTAATCAGCATCAGAGGAACAGAAGATTTGTTAATACAAGACATAAAAGTTTATTTTCAAAACCTCTTACAACTTTTTTCCTCCATGCAATATTCCAAAGGAAAATGATCTTGTTACTATTTATAAGAAAAAAACTGCCAATTTTACACACTATACTCTATAGATTAAACTGCCCAGAACTGCCCAGCATATTCTATAAATAGAATTTGCAAAACAAATTCTATTTATACAGAGAACAAAGCATCATTGTTGAGAAGGATAGTGCTTGAAATATTTGTTCAGAATCATTTTCCTTGATAAGTGAACAGTAAAATAACTGCTAATGTTGCAAAATATTAAAGTGACAACATATCCTGGGTGGGTGATCAAGAAAAACTCAATAAATTGTTGTGTTATAATTGTTTAGGCAATCATTTAAATTGTAGCACAGAAAAAAAAACCTGGTTGCAGAAATGTGTGATGAATGGATTAAAAGCAAATGAGCAGATCACTTAAAAAATTTAAACATACATACCTATTTATAAAAAGGATAGGAACATTCAAATTTTCTTAAAGCTGACATGCCTTGTTATAATGATAATCTTTGTGTGGTACACAGAACATACGCTTTCCTCTGGAAAAGCACTTTTTAAGATGTTATAATTATTACCTGTCATCTATGATCCAGTTCAAACAGAGATTGAGAGAGCTAAGATTTTTGCACCTCTTGACAATTTCCATCACAGTTTCATTATCCAGTTCGGTGATATGACGTAGGTCCAAGCTGGAAAGGTTTCTTAGCTAGTAAGACAAATAAAATGAAAGATAAGTAAGGCAAATGTTACATTCATTCTTAAAAATTATGTAGTTTATTACACAACATAAAATATCATTGCACAATATATAAAATGGGTCTAGTTAAAATAGGTCACTGTTTATAAAATATTTTAGAATTACACTTTAAATTAGAAAAAAGAGTGTAGAAATCTATGGTGAATGGATGAGTGACGATAAACACTGAAATGAAAATATTTTACTGAAGCATAATGAAAATCAGAAGTTCCCCTAATACTTGGGGAAGTTGTTAAAAATGTACATTAAGTACCGATAATCTGATAAGATTATCCCAACACTGTTCTTTATGAAGACATTCTTCTTAATAACTGAGTCAATTTTGTACATTTTCTCATTTTTGAAAAAGATGAAATGTGAGTAAATGGTTAATTCAGTAATATTTTGGTGATATTTAGTCAATATACTCCAAATTTATTATTACAGAAGGGATAGGGTTTCACAGTAAAAAAATATAAAATGTTTCCATAAACATTTTCTCAAAATAATACTTTCCTTGTGTCTTCATTTTCTCAGCTCCTTTCCCTATATTCCTATCTTCCCCTGATTTTTGTATCCAAAAAATGCAATAATTTTATTTTAGCCAAGGTGGTAAGATCTTAAATATTCTCTTCAAAGAAGCTATCTTTTGCTTAATAACATGCAAAAAATGTGAAACCTTGCAGCAAAGCAAATAACAACCCTCCCAAGGTGTGTATGCCCTAAAAATGTTACTGGAAATTGCAAAAGAAACTTTGCAGAAGTGACTCAATTTATGAGCATTGAGATGGGGAGATAACCCTGGATTGTCTCAGACACCAGCAGGGTATCTGAGAAGTCAACTCACTTTTGCTCACTTCTGAAACCATCTGGATCAAGCATGAGTCTACAAGTAAAGGACTAGTCTCACAAGATGATGCTTTCTGTGGACAATAGTTACCAGTCCAGGCTATGACCTAAGCATCTGAACAAGTGGCTACAGACTACAAGTTCTCAAGATCCCTTCTCCTCACATTACAAGTGTCAGTCACAAGCCCAGGTAATGAATTGTACTTCTGACTCATTTTCTACATATAAAAGATTCCCAGGACACCCTCCTTGGGTTTTATTAATTTGCGATATGGCTCACGGAAATCAGGAAACTCATTCACTTACTATATCATCACATTATTACAAAGGAAAGAAAGATACAGGGGGCAGGGAGAAACTGCAGAGACTCATGCCCTCCTTTGGAGTGCCACTCTCCACCAAATCTCTGGTTATTAACCTGAAAGCTCTCTGAAACCCCTCCTTTTTGAGTTTACACACGTTTCTTTCATAAACGCAATTGGTTGAATCACTGGCCATGGATAACTGATTTCAATCTCTAGCCCCCTATCCCTTCCAGGAAAGCAACAGGTGGGACTAAACGTCCCACTATCTATTCGAATTTCACTGGCAAGCAGTCTCTTACATTTTCCAAAAACTAATTTTATAAGACCTTTATTACTCTCAACACTTAGGAAATTCCAGAGTTGGAAGATATAAGCCAGGGTCAGTGGGTGAAGAACAAATATGTATAACTTACATATCACAATGTCACAAGCAAGAAAACAAGTTCTTCCTTGAGCTACCAGACAGGAACATAACCCAAGTGACACTTTGACTTTAGCCTGATGAGATGTGAATCTTCTGACTTATGGAAATGTGAGATAATAAATTTATGCAGTCTGGAGCTGCTAAATATGGGGTCATTTGAGGACAGTTCAAAGAAGGGAAAACACTGGAGTCTCTTTGGCTGCAGAATCAGAGGGAGAGACACACCATTCACAGAACTTCCTCCAGTGATGGAAATGTCCTGAATATCTTCAGTCCCACAGAATAACCACTAGTTACACGTGGCACTGAACACTTGGAATGTGACTCAAGTGAGGGAGCACCTGACTTGTTTCGCGTGCTTAACTGATTGCTTTACATTTAACTAGAGTGGCCATGTTAGACAGTAGGGTTCTAAAGAAGGAACTCTGAGGGAGCAATTAAACCTTCTTTTCTACCTCAGCTCACAATAGGAGCAGCTACACAAACACAGTCCCTACTTGCTGCTTTCAGAAGCAAGTTGCAGAGCTATGGAAAGAAAGTTAAGCAAGAAAGGAAAGGTCTGCCTCACAGCGAAACTTCCTGAGACAATAAGAACTCTCTCACTGAGGCAGCTAAGGCCAACTACTCAGAGAGATTAAGAAAAACTTCTCTGGTCAAAAAAATCTGCAAACCCAATGTGACGCAGGTGTGGAAGAAGGTCTGGGAGAGAAGAAATGAGTCTGACAAAAATCAGAATGTGATCTCTACTCAGCAATGAAAGTAAAGCTTTGAAAGGGACAGACTAACGTTTATGAAAAAGAAGCAGATGATGATGGCAGCTCCAGGTAGCAGGCCAGTCAGAAACTGAGCAGATTTCCTGTTTCCAGTCTAGAACTGAGACTAAATAGTTACATTGCTTTCAGACCCTAAATAGCACAAAAGAAAAAAGAAAAGGCAACTTATGTAAACTTCTCTTTATAAGGCCCAACTCACAGATGCCCGTTTGACACTGAGCCAGCACCAGTGCCAACCTTGAGCTGCGCAGTGACTGGCTGGTGACTGAAAATGAAAAAGGCCACCCAGTCCTGGAAGAGTACCTTGGAAGAAAAACATAACCCCTGCCCTGGATTCTTACTATAAACCACATTTTTTTCTAATTGGCTTGGATGGAAGAACACCTCACCTGTTCCACAACCACTATACTATATAATATGAGCCTTTCGATCTTTGGTGCTGGCTGCTGAAGGACTCTATTTCCTTTGTCTCCAAGAGGTTGAAGACATTAAAATTCCAATTAATTGTAATTTGAGAGAGTATACACAACTGAGATTGCAATCCTGTGACAATCAATTGTTTTTCAAGTTAGTGAGGGAAAGTTGTTGTTGCTGCTGATGCTGCTGTGTTTGAGTCCAGGACCTGAACTCCTAGAGAGCAGGAAGCAGTTCACAGAAGATGCACCTCCATCCTGCTAGAATGAGAAGCAGGATAAAGACTGGGGCAGGAACTGTTGGCAGCCTGGTAACTCTAAGTTCCTCATCTAGGCCCTGTTCCTATTATCTTTTCATATAGACAAAATCAGAAATTCAGTCAAAACCAGCTGAGACCAAAATGGAATAGAAGCAAGACAAGGGTTAAACCAAAGCCTCACCATCATAGTAAAAAGCACATCCATTAAAACCAAAACAGATCCTGCAGTTTTTACATTGTTGTTCATTTTCATACATTATTTGATTTCTCCCTTCAGAAGTCCCCGTAAATCTCCCACCACCACACCATCCATGAACAGTCACCATAGTCCCTTATGCTCTTCCCTCCTCTGTTGTCCTCTCTGCCTCCTCCATCCCTGTGTACGTCTCAGATCTATAATTTATACAAGCTCGTTTTATTAGATAATTTATATTTCACAAATGAGTGAAGCCATTCAATACTTATCATTCACTTTTTGACTTACTTCACGCAGCAAAATCACTTCAAGATCATTCATTTTACCCAAAAGATAGTACTGAATCTTAAAAAAAAAAAAAAAAAGCTGAACAGTATTTCACTGAAAATATATGCCATAATATGTTTCCAGTTCTCTGTAAATAGGCATTTAGGTTGGTATGACTGGTTATTGTGGCAAATACTGCGATGAACATGTGGTGCAAAAACTTTTTGTGTGCTTTCATATTCCTTGGGTATGGTACCAAGAATATGAATTGATGAACCATAAAGGTATTTCTTTTTCTTTTTTTTTTTTTAACTTCCATATTTCAAACCAAAATTACATTTGGACCAAACTATATCTCCATCAAGTGTGGATGAGTTTTCTGTCTACTCCTCATCCTAACCAACATATGCAGTCTTTCTGATATTAGCCATTTATTTTCACAGGAGTACAGTGATATCTCATTGTGGTTTTGATTCACATTTCCCTCATAAAAGTGATACTGAGTACTACTTCATGTGTTTGTAGGCAATTTGTAAATTGTCTTTGGAGTCACACCTATTTAGGACATCCATCTTTCCTAGTCTTGCTGTCATTGACCTATATGACCTTTTTATATATTTTGGAAACTAAACTCCTATTGGATATGCAATTTTCAAGTATCTTCTCCACCCAACAGATGGTATTTTGAGTTTTGTGTGGGTTTCTTTAATGGTTTAAAAAAAGGGGAACAGGGGAGGTTGATTTATCATTGTTTGCTTAATTTTGCTTTTCTTACGTAATTGCTCTGGCTAGGACTTCCAAAAGTATATTGAACAAAAGTGGTGAAAATTGACAGTTTCATCTAGTTCCTGACTGGAGGAAATGCTTTCAGTTTTTTACCATTAGTATGAATTAGTATAAATTTGGCTATGGGTTTGTCATGCAGCATATACCTTAAGTTCCTTTATTAAGTTCCTTTATTAAGGCATATAGCATATGCCTCAAGTTCCTTTATTCCATTATCAAGAATTATCGTAAGTGGATGTTGACTCTTACCAAATGTTTTTTCACTATCTGTTAAAATGATCATGTGATTTTTATCTTTCTTTTTGTAGTGTGGTAAGTGGCAATTATTTGTTGAGATACACTGAGGCAGCTTCTCATTCCTAGAATGAAATCTACTTGGTCCTGTTGATTCTCTTAATATATTGCCAAATTTTTATTGAGAATATTGGCCTTCTATATTAATCAGAGACATCAGTCTATAGTTTTCTTTTGCTGGCCTGTCCTTATTTGGTTTTGGGATCAAGGTAATAATGTAATAATGATCTGATGAAGTGTATTTAGGAAATTTCCATTTTCAATTTTTTTGAAGAGTTTGAGATGGACAGGTAATAGATTTTCTTTGAAAAAAAGAAGCAGTGATGCCTTTTGCTGCTAGATTTTTGTGCTTAGGGAAACTTTTTACCACTCTTTCAATTTCTGTGGATTTGACATTTCTATTGAAGTTATCTATCTCATACCTTGGGTGTCTGACTAAAAATCTGTCATTTCTTTTAGATTATCCAATTCGGTTGCAAGTAGATGCCCTTAATATTTTTATTATAATCCATTTTATTTCTGTGGTATCTGTAATTTTGCCTCTTTCAGTTTTGATTCTTTTCATTTGTGTTTTCTTTCCTCTGAGTGAGATTAGGCTTGCCAATTTCATCTATACTTAAAAAAAAAAGTTCCTCAGGTTCATTTCAATGGTGTTTCATCATTTTTATATCTATTTTCACATTTCTGTTCTAATATGTATTATTCCCATCCTCCTACTCAATACTGGCTTTGTTGTTCTTCCTTTTCTAATTCCTTCAGATGTAAAGTTAGATTGTTCATTTTATATCTTTGTTAATATGGGTCAGTATTACTATGTACTCCCTTCTTAACACTACTTTCAGTGCATTGCATAGAATATGGTACCTTATCTCTTTATTAGTGACCTTTGTCACTAATTATGCTTTTTGGCTAAAAGTCTAATTTATCAAGCACGAGAATAACACTTTCTACATTTTTTTCCTTTGTATATCAACTTGAAATACTTTGCTGCTTCCCTTCAGTTTAAGGGAATGTCTTTATATCTTAAGGAACTTCTTGTATATTGTAGTCAGGTGATGTTTTTTGTCCAAGCTCTCACTGTACCTATTAATTGTCAAGATCAGACCACCCAAGTCTAAGTGATACCTGGTATATAACGCTTATTTACTGTCATTCTTTTTTTGTCTTTTGGTTGTTTCATCTCTCTATTATTTCCTTTTGAATATACTTTTGTTTGTATATTCATTTGAATGATTTTCCCTGGTGGCTCTCTCAGTTTCTTCATTTCTTCTTCGAAGTATATCTACTATCGATTATTTTAATCTTGTGGTTACAAAAGGGTCATATTAGACTTTCTATATCTAAAATAATTCTCTGTGTGTTGCTATTGACTCATCATCATTTGATTACACAGTGTCTGCCCCTTTTTCTTCCTTTCTTTTTTGCTGTTGTCATCATCACATACTGTATTTTAATTATACTTCTGATTCCATTTTACTATTTACTATTATTGTCTTCCTTATATTTTTGGACTCGCTGTCTTTTTGCTTTCCAATACTTTTTGTAGGGCAGGTCTCTGAAAGCCACTATATCATCTTCATATCTGAATGATAATTTTGCAACAAAGGGTATTCCTGGCTGACCAACTTTACACTTTTTAAGTTCACCTTTTTCTAGACATAGCGTATCTGCTAAGAAACATGATTAAAGTCTGATCAAGGTGCTTTTGTATGTCACATCTTTTTTCCCTAGCAGGGTTTAATTTATTTTCTGTACTACTGACTTTTGTAACTTAACAGTGACATGTCTTGATGACAGTTGTTTTGTATTTAGAAATTTGTGGGTTCTTTCAGCTTTCTAGACTTCCATGTTCAATATTTTCATTAGTTTTGAGAAGTTCTCAGCTACTTTTTTTCATCTAATAAGATCTCCACTCCCTTTTCTCTCTTCACATTCTGTACTGTCCATTATTCTTATGTTTCTTATTCTAATTGACTGATATTTTTTATAGGGTTTCAGTTTTCCTAAATCTTATCTTTAGCTCTTCTACTTGAGATCTGTATTTTCAATTTTAATATTCTCTTCTGCCAGTTAAAGTTTCCTTAAAATGTTTTCCATATTTATGGTAATTTTATTCAGGGTTATTTTAATATATTCAATATCTTTAATGAGGAAATCTTTTTGTTTGTGGATCTATTTTCTACAATTTTGCACCTATTTTTTCTTATTTAATTAAACTGCTATGACCCTGTTGATTTTTATTATTGTGACTATTAGCCTAGAAACATCATCTATTAGGCCCTTGAATGCTTTATCCACTAGTCTTCTCTTTCATTTTTCCATCTCACGGATGCTCCGTGTATCCTAACCATGTCTGCTCCCTTATTTGACTTTTCCAGTTGGGGCACTGTGCTTTATTTTTGTTAGTTGTTTGTTTTACTTGGTAGCAATTGGGGGTAGAGGGGATGATAGGGTAGATGCATTCCAAAGACCTGATATCAGTCTCAGTGGGGGAGGATAGTCATTACAGGCAGAGCGATTTATACTATTTCGTTTTTCTTTACAGAGTAAAGACTTCACTGCCTCAAGAAGCCCCAACCCCAGGACCTCGCCTTCTTGCGCTTTCTCTCTGTGGTTGTTCAGTGACACAGGCTTTTCAGATCTTGCAGTAGGGAGCGTTGAAGAGGTTGTAATATCCATGTTATGGGCACCCAGAGTTTTACAACTGAACAAAGTGTGCCTGAAACTGTGCACAATGCACTCCTGTTTACTAAAAACAAAAAATAAAACTTACTGTGCATGAATCTGTGCCTGGTTCCCATCATGTTCAGAAGACTGGTAGAGTCACTGTCCTGGCCCCAGATTCCTTACCCTCTCCCTTCCCGATAGTAACCCCCAACCTCAAAGTAAGACAGCAGTTTCCCATCACTAGGAATGATGTGGTGAAACTTCCTTAGAGGAAACAAACTAGTTGTTTTTTTTTTAATAGCTCTATTTAGAGGAGGAGTTTATCAGAACCTCCCAATTCTGTCATGTTGTTAGCAGTCTCTATAAATTTCTCCAACCAAATGTTATTCATGGAAAGATGGATTTAATGAAAATACTTCATGAATATGTTTGGACAGTTCCTGATTTTTACTCTGTTCGTATTTTTCAACAGTCATATGTTCCCTACACATATATTAATACTAGAAGTTCATTGTTTCTTTACTTTCACTAAAATCTTCTCACAATAATTTTGTACTGGGGCTAAAACAGGTTTTGTTTGTTCAGTTTTCTTATTCACAATTAAGTAAAGGTAAACTTGTACAAGCCAAGATCAGAACCACTGCTAAAATCTGATAACCCTCTTATAATATCATCCAAAAATATGTTCCCCTATCCTGCCATTTTCACTGTGTTCTTAATTCACATAAGTTTTACACTTAGCTTTCTTTACAGGGTCTTTTTTATCCTGACACTCACAGAGTTTTCATTACTGTCAGAGATCTACTGTTGTGGGGTATGTAAAGACATAAACAGCCTCTTTCAGCTGCCAGTACTCAGTGGCTCCCTGGACTGATACACAGACAGCAACCTCATGTCCTTAAATCATGTCTCAAATCATGTCTAAAATCAGAAATAAACATTTTGTAGGCACCCACTGAACTGCTTGATAATACCCTGAAGCATGTCTATTAAATTTATGAATTTTAAGGATGTATGTTACTGTGTGTAACCACATGCACATGTGAAGTATTAAAATATAATCATATATAATATGTATACCATGTCATTTTATTTTCCTAATTACCCTTGTCATTAGGAAGAGACAAATCTTAAAAGTTTTGTCCAGTCACATATTTCCTACACATGCATATTTGGGTCTAGCACCGTTTCTGTTTTCTATGTGCATTTTTATCTCCTTATTTCCCTCACTGTGAAATATCTTTTCATCACAACAATGTTATTGTACTTAATCCCCCTGAGTTGTTCACTTACAAATGGTAAAAATGATACTTTGTAGTATAATTTTACCATAATAAAAATTTTCACTTTATCAACCAGGACACAGGAAAGGGAAACAATAAAGCATGTAGAGAAGAAAAGTGGTTTGTGCCAATTCTGTCGCCTCATATTTGAGAAGATAGCCTAGGACCAAAGAGCTCTGATTAACTCAATAAAGTACAAATAATGGGAAGAAAGAGGTGAGTAAATCCATACTATTTTACAGAGTGGGGAAATTCAAAGATATCTTCTAGGACTGATAGGAGAGCAAGAAATAATTCCAGTGACTATTTACATGTGATCTAATTCTACTCAATTAACTCCTAAAAATCCTGCACCGAAGCCCACCCTCAGAGCACATGGGTCAATTGATGAACTAGGAACTTTGTGGTTGACACCACCTTGCATTTATTGTCCATTAATGGAACATTTCTTATTCCCCCAAGGAGCACAAACTGCTACTAGAGGAAACACATTCATTTCAACTCTCATGTAGCAGCATTCTACTATGATCTTCAAGTGCTATGCTCTTGGATTCAATTAGGGTTTACTTTGTTACAAGCTGATAATCAGTGACTACACTCAAGTGGACATCATAAGTAGTTCAGCCTGAACTATGAAAGTATCCAGTGGCCCAGTTCTATGAAATTGGCATCATTACAAAATGTGTAACAAGCCCCTCTACGGGACATGACATATTAATCCAAAATTCCACAAGCAGCTCTGTCAAATTCATCACATTCCTTTCCTTGCTATGGAAATTTCATAATAGTGCCCTCCAGTGTTTCATAAAAAGCTACCTAAAATAATCCTTCTTTATCTGAAACAAATAATTACATATAGGAAACTGACATTTTAATTAAACTTATTTTCTCCATATATTCACTGGAAGTCAAGGATTATACAAATCACAGGGGATTTGAGCAAGCAAAGCCATACAAGAAATATCTTCTAAATGCTTCAATTGAACTTTCAAACATTTAGTAAGGTATTTTTAAAAGAAATCAAAGTCAGAATCTAAAATGCAGATAATCAATTTTCACTATAGTACAACTTTGAGAAAAATATTACTTATAACCAATTCAAGTCAAAAACTAAAATTAGTCAATAATTGGTATGGCTATGAATGTACTTAAGAATGAAACGAGACACTGAAATGTTACCTAGGAAACACAGTCTTGGTGAATTATAAAAAGACTTCAAATGGCTTCTAAAGTATTTTGAGACCCTGGAAAAGTGAAAAAAATGAGACAAAATCCTCAATTGTGCAGGCTGACAACAGTGAATGAAGTACTAGAAGAGGTCTCACACCACTTTGGCAACAGTAGCTGGGACATGCCACTGTTTCAGGCTAACTATGATAATTTGTGTGAATCCAGTTGGAGGGAAAATTTGGAGTTTTGAACATTTTTTGTACAGTTAAATATGTTCAAAAGTCAACTAGTACTATATTACTTCTTGCCACCTCTGCATATACTTCGCTGTATTAGAACTGGGATTCCTAGCTATCAGTTGTGATCTTGCTCTCCCCATAAGTTTAAGAGCTTTATTAATTAGTGTAAATCCTAACATAATAAAACAACGCAGTTCCAAGAAGTTGGAGGGGAAACATTTTCTGGGTAGGTAGAAAACTGCAGTTAGCTTCTGGAAGCCCTTCATCTGAAGCAACTTTATAATTAAATGTTTCATTTTTGACCTGTACCTTCTTCCTTCCATTTACTGTTATCTACTTTCAATGAGCAGAATGAAGTTTTGATCAATAGGACCCAGTTTGTTCAAGGGTTCTGGGTTATTCTTCTATCCTAACTGACAACTGGACTGAACAAACTAGACAAAAGACACACAGCACTGCCAAAATAACCCTCAGTTCCTATAAATACATAGAGCAAGATGAGGATTCATCTCCTGCCTTCTTGCCTGACAGAGGATCTTACAGGAGACATCTTGGGTTGGGGAGGAGAAATCAAACCTGCAAGGTTTGGTACTAGGTATCTGCCCTGTTGTAATCTTTAAAGGGCAATGTCAAGGGTTAAGACAGGCAGCCTACAGAACAGGACCAGTGGACCACATACTTACCTGTCAAGATGGAGGTCACATGAGACACCAATGGGTCAGAGAAAGAGAGCTGAAGCAGGCAAGGGAGAGCTTCCTAGTCTGGAAAGGGAGGTGACATGTTGATGAAGGGGGTGGGGGGTCTTGCATGGTAAAAAACAGAAAAGACAACAAATAAACTTAACTGCTGGGAATGGAAAGAAAAAGAGCCTTGGTGTAACTGTTGTCCTTGAGCACTGAATGTTGTCTACACCTGGACAGGACCTAGCACCTAAATTTAGAGCAGGACTTATTTGGAAAAGGGCAAGAAAAACGAGTATCCCTAGTCTGCTCATCAACTAGGTTGGACAGCGATGCCCAGGAGAATGGAAATGATAATAAATGCTAGATAAGCCACATTTGGAACATCAGCAAATTGGTCCCAGTAACACATAAAAAGAGAGGCTTAGGGTAGAACTTAAAGCCTTTAAATAACCTGAGATCCTGGTGAAGACAATAAATATGGCTAATTCTAACCATGAAATTAGGCCCTACAGAGGTGTTGAATGCTTCTACACCCACAATCTCCACTCAGTTCAGTTTATCTCCATATACTTTCTTAATCAAACTGTGCTGCTGTCTCTCTGCATTAGTACCCAATCCAAGGCCTATTTGGCTCTGCCATCCTTCTACTGATTTTACATCTTTTACCATTTTAGTCACATTTCTGTTGTGTTCTAGGACATTTCACTGCAGTTTTTCCTTAGCACTAAAGAAACCCCTTGCCTGATAATCATATTAGCCTTCCTTAAATAACTTTGACCATATCTCTTAATTTATTTGAAAACTTCAAGGAACAAAATTAACTAAAAAATGGAACATTATCAGACCCTTCATTGTCCATTCCTACCTTTCCTTGAAATCTATTATTAAGCAAACTCTTAATTTCTTTGCACAAATTTTGATAAGTTGATCTCGTTGTGCTTAGAGAATGGTGCTCATTATTTTTAAATAGTTCTCTTTCTGATTAGAGGGAAAATAATGAATATAATATATAAATATAATAAAATTGACTAACAATCTTTAACCACGTAGCCACCAATATCATGACTCCTATTAGACGTAATCATCAATTGGCATAACTCCCAAGGGACCAGGGAGCAGCCTTCCCTCCCCACTACAATGTCATTTCCAATCCTTGCCCATTTCCCTCCCAGTCCTCCACTAGTTTTTCCTGAGCCATGCTGCTCAGGACCAGTTTCCCATGGCAAAATCGAACACCTAATCATAATGCCTGATTTGGTCCAAATATGGGTAGAGTACATTTTCAGTTATTTATAAACTCTTATTTAAATGTCTCTTGAGCACAGGCTCTAACCCTGCTTGTATACTTAGGAAATGGGAAACAAAAAATTACTGAAGACCATGCTCCTTTCTTCAAGAACTGGATTTAAATAGCCAATCATTCACATTTCTAAAAAAGACACACAGTTGACCTGAGCCTAATTAGAGTGGGAACCATATCCCTAATGCAGAGTTTCTGATATTTAAACTCAGTTGTTGCTGAACATATAAAAATAATTCATGAAGCTTAGCTTCTTCAATCACTCAAAATTGGATGCAAAAGATAATATTCATGGGGTCAATAACCACTCACTGGCCCCTATTATGTAATAGAAACTATTGTAGCTACTAAAAATACAGCATGCATAAAACAAATAAAAATCCCAGTCCATAGGGTGTTTCTATCCCTAGCTGGAAGGGGTCATGGAAACAATGAATAAGCAAGCAAATTATATAGTATGTTAAACGGTGTTAAGCACTAAATAAAGCATAGCAAGGCAGATGAAAATCAACAAAGGAAAGGAAGATGGGAAATCATTTTAAATAGGTAGACACAGATGATCTCATTGAAATTGAGGTCCTAATCTTCCTAACCCTCCAGTTAGGGTGAGGAGGAGCCATCGGTGCTGGGACAGAGTGGGTACAGGGAGACTAATAGGAGAGACATAGCAGAAGGCTGAGAGAAGACGGGCAGGTCATATGAGGCCTTGAAGGTGACAGTAAGGAGTTTAGCTTGTATTCTAAGGGATGTGGGGAGTCACTAGAGGGTTTTAAGTAGAAGTATGACATGCTTTAAGTTACAGTTTAAAGATTATTCTAACTTCTGTGAGTCTAGAAATAGAAGAAACACAGAAGTGGAAGAGGATTTACTGAACTGATCCAGTCAAACAATGTTAGTGATGTGGATCAGAGCAGCTGGAGGTGTTATGAAGTAATCAGATTCTGGATATACTTGAAAGCAGAACCAACAGAATTTTCTGACAGGTAAGTTATGGTACATGAGAGAAAAAGAAGAATCAAGGATAATTTTAGTTTTTTTAACTTGAGCAACTTGAGGTGTTGTTGCAATTAACTACGATGTTTTGAGATAGGTAAGAAAACAAGTTTGGTTTTGAATATGTATATCTGAGATGCCTATAAGATATCCAAGAAAGGAGATCAAATAAATTGCAGGTCATCAGCACTTAAGTAGCATTTATATTTCTAAATTTAACATATGAAGGCATTAATTATATATCAATGTGCTAAATTCACTAGGTATAATCTCAGAAGTTTTACAATTTATGGTACGTAAAAAATATAAATAGCCAAATTAGTATGCATGCCCACAGTAATAAAACATAATGCAGAGTGGGGTAACAGAGCTCTAAAATTAAGAACATGCAATAGGGTTCTGAACTCCCTGGGGAAGTTAGAGGCAGTGTCACTTCCTATGGAAGCACATATAATTATGCAGCCTTCACATCGCTAGCACACATTCGAATTCCATAAAGTCAGCTGGAATGTTCAGTCAGACTAAAGACTGACCTCTGTTTACACACTGATTTTGTTCTTTCTCTGAGCATGGCCTTAAGCACACTGCTTTAACCTAGGGTCTTGTTAAGGATCTGTTCCTCCCACTAGAGTCAAAGGCAAACTACTACAGGTCAGAGGGCATGTATTATACACCTGTGTGTCACCAGCACTTACAGAGTACTGGTTGCAGCAAACACATTTATTAAATGTACATTGCTGAATGAATAAATTTTAAATCAGGAGCAAAACTTTCAGGATCATTTCATTCATTTGTGTTTCCAAAAACAAGGTCTCCTTTCTTTTAACTCCATCAAATACAGGTATGGTAGTTTTGAAGCTGCATGCTTTTAAAAACTATATATCTGAGCAATTCACTAGTAAGCTTTAAATTCTAAAAAACAACATACTCATTTCGCATGATTAGAGGTCATTTAGAACAAGAAGCAAATCAGTTCTCTATAAATGTGTTCTTAAAATAAAGAATATTTTTTAAAAGGCTCTGTTGTTGTCAGAGTATTGATGTGTGAGGTAGGAATTCTGAGTAGTTCACCAAAATTTTAATCACTGTTTTCTGCTGCAGAAATGTGAATTTGTTAATTGGATTTCTGTTTCCTAGTATACCAATTCAGAATGGATGCTCCACTACTCTTCTTTCACTCTGGCAGGCAGCACAGTCTCTAATTGACTTTTTTCTAGAACTTCTCTTTCTTCTAAATCCCTTTCTTTTCTCCACATAAGATTTCTGGAGTTCGTAACAAACTACAAACAGCACGTAAAGTTAGCAGCGCTGAGCAGCCCTGTCACTTTCTTACCCAGCAGGAGCTAAGAAACAGAACTTCTCTTCAATTAAAAAATAAAATGTTCACACTGTTTCACTTAAATAAGAAAAAAAATCAAAGTTTTTATAAATTAAGAGTAAATGAAGTCAAATGTGAATGTTAGCAAGGCAGGGTTACTTGATCTAATTGGACTGCTTGTGTACTTCTCTTTCATTTCCTCAGAGTAAGTTCAGAGCTCTAGTAAACAAGGAGAGACAGGTTACAGAATTCTGGCTCCATTTCAGTCATTTGCATCCACCTATCACACATCAGTGTAAAGAAAATTTGGAAATATTGCCCATAAAACATTTTACCACATTATTTTTTAAAGCAGTACAATAACTGCAATGTCATTAGCCCTAAAACAAGGCTTATCAAATCCAAGCCAAGTGACCTGTAGGCTGACCTCTGGTTTTATACAGAATTAAAGAAAAACAGTCCAAATGAAGCTGAGAAAGGAAAACATGGCATTACTGATTCTTAATTTGAATAAATATCTGCCATCTATTTCTACTTTGTGGTATTCCAAGATATTACAATACTGTTGTATCTACTCTGCCAATAGATGTCATTTATTTTTCCTTTCTTTCTGGTTTAAAGTATGTGCCTGGGGACGTTAAATATCCCAATTCTCCTAGTCTTACATTTTTATTTCTGGGCCTCAGCCTAAAGCCAGAGCTTAGAGTAAAACATGTCTAAACCATCATTTCAGAAATTAGTCTTGCTCTGTGATCAGGTGCTATTACAGTGAGGATGAGCTAAAATGCCCTGTATCAGGGCAATAGCCAAACTGCTTCCCAGCTGTACTGCAAGAAATTGATCTCCTTACACATGAACGATAACTATGAGGTCCTGTCAACAGGTACATGCAAGTTTGCTCTAGGACTTATCCCGGAGGTCTATAGCACCCTACATTACCCAGAGAGAAAAATGGCCAATCTAGACATATATTTAGCACTTTTCTTTCCTTCCATATACACTGCAAAACATGTATGTCACGCTTGCCCCTACCCCCTGTAGACCTCACATGTCCTTTCTAGTGATGTTAATAAAAAAGTTAATAAAAGTTAATAAAAGTCTGATGTTAATAAAAAAAAAAAAAATCCAATCATCTGAGTTACTAGTAGTCAGAAAAAAGTCAGAGAACTTTGTTTAAAAAAGCATGAAAGTTTGGAAAAAATACTGTTTCTTCCACAATTCTCATTTCTGAAATTATCCTCAATTAAATTACTTCTGGAATTATCTGTATGTTCCGATTATCCTTGATAACAGGGGAATGAACACTTCCCAATCATGAAGTGGTTTAGAGAGATCACAAGTTTTCTGAAGGGTATAGAAGAGAAATTCCTAAAACCCAAGTCAGGAACTCTCTCAGTGCTCAATCAGATCCTCCTTGTTTAATTTAGTTTACGTTTTTGTTCTACAATAACAGTTTTGGGAGGTAACAACACTCAATGTACAGTGCATTTAAATTAGAATTCACTAAGTTGTAATTCCTGATTCCCAAATCTTAAGAGATGAAACAGAACATGAATTACATTACCATCAAGGGAGATGATACAAAGTTTTAAAAATCATTTGTAAGTTTTTTAACACTGAATTCTAAAATCACTATCCATCTGATCCTGTTCTCGATAAGATGAAACACGAAAGTCAGTTGACATGAAATTAAAAATCACAGTATCTAGTATATATGCAAAGCAAAATTTTAAATATCCATTTGTGGCTTACTTTAAAATTAGGTACCTTGAGCTACTTAATCTTACACCAATAAAAAGCAAGATTACGAATTTTGAAAATTAGAAAATGAGCAAGCATTGCTATGGTTGAAGGCTGCTTTCAATTGTTACTCAAAACCATCAGCATTATCATTAAGTTAATATGTAATAACAATTCCTTAAATAACAGTGCACGATGGTCTTAACCACTTTACATGTATCTCTGTGAACTGACATTATAGCTTTAATACTGTGAAAACATTTGAATTTTATTCTTGCTGGAATATATATTAAAACCTATCTTTTCAACTAGCCCACTTATCCTATTTTGCAATTCACCATGGTTTTGTAGTTTCATATTCCCTAATTGTTACATAACCAGCCACCTCCCTATCACATTAGTTATAGCTTGTCTCAACTCAGGACAGCAGTCAAGAGTTGATTTTTTTTTTTTAAGTAAAAGTTAAATCTTACTTAAATCTCACTTAATATGCTAGTTTCTGTTTGGTGCCTTGATCTTCATTGTCAAAAGACTCTCCAAGAGGAAATATTAGTTCTGTATTTTAAATGTGTCCTCAGGTAAGAAATTCAGAATGACACAGAGTGGAATGTGCATCGGTCAGGGTATAACCAGGAAAAAATAAACAACAACATAAATATTTACTGAATTACAAAACTGGAATTTCATTAAGGCAATTCGTTATTCTAGGGAAGCAGAAACTGCAGAGACAAACTGGTAGGGTAGCAAGAGTCAGAGATTTTACAAAATCAGGAAGCCACCAGCACTCTGAGATGTGATTGACAAAAGGAAAAGTCAGTGTCACTGGGACCCACAGGTCTTGGTCATCCAGAACAAGCTGGAGCTACTGGGGATGTAGCCATAGCTGTAATGATGGAGGACAGAAAGCTGTTGCCAGAAATACCACCTGAGAGAGCTTCTCCTTTCCTTTGGCCTTTCTGCCTACTGGTAAAAGCAGCCTGCAGAGTAAAGTCCCTTACTACACAAAAGAGCATGCTTAAAGAGAAGAAAGGATCTGAGGAGAAACAGACAGAGGACTAGCACAAAGCAAAAGAAAAGAAAGATAAGGGGGGTCAGTTTCCAATCAAAAAGAAGTATTCGGACTAATGGAACATCTTTATAACAACGGAGAAGCAGGAATAATTGCCAGAGTATTCGTGTACCATCCCAGGGTGCTGACCATGCATGTTTTCTCTTTTGAATCAGATGAAAGTTGCAGAAGTCATAACTCAAACTGCTTTCTTGGATTCAAGAATATTGTTTCCTTCTTAAAGAACAAGATAGACAGCCAATCGCATGTGGAAAAGTACCTCTGATCAAACATAATAACCAAGCATCTCTTCTAAAGGTGATACGAGAAGCTCCAGTGGACAGCTTTTTTTTTAGGGGGAAAAAATTCTGATGACCGAATATCCCACTGGGATATAATAAATCAAAGAGAAGACTACATTCAGGGAAACAGCTATATGTTCCTGAAGGTTTTGTAAATATACTGTGATCAACAGCTTTTGTGTAAATGTCTGTGGTACCTCTGGGCTGGAAACCAAACGTGAGTTCAATTGGCTGTAGACAATGAACTCTATCACTGGGCCAGTGTGTTCGGGGGAGACAGGTGTATAAAACCAAACTTTTTCCAAAATTCACTATGGAAAATTATAATAATATATAGATCTAATTTCAGTTAAATATTGAGATGCCAAGATAAAAATTTCAGAACACGCACTCCCACTGTCTCAGGAATAACTTAACTTTTGTCTAATAGTCGTTATGGAAATGAATTCCCTGATTTCAATAAACCTGACTATAACAGAGATGTAACAGGATTTATCTTCCTTTCAGGATTCAGGAACCCCTTTAAATCTTGGAGTGTTTCTAAATAACCATTATAAATATCACACAATGCTAAAAAAGTGTAAAGAAAAATCTGATTATTTGAATTTTCTATGATTAACAGTTTACAAAATATGTATGTACTGCATTTTAAATAAGTTTGTGAATTATTATATAATATACATATGGAAGCCCTTCCCTGTGGCTGGTAATACCTACTCCAATGTAGTGAAAATAATTCTTACATAAGATAGTTGAATTAATTAAAATATAAAAGTCAAATATTTTTAAATATTCTAAACCACACAGCAAACATAACGATCTGTGTTTTAAATCAATTAAATGTCTTTTAAAAATAAACTGGATTCTATTTAACTCTATAATTCACAATAAATATTCTTTTAATTAATAAATGAATTCTGCTCACTTTTTTTTCACTCAGTAGCATATTCCTTCATTAAATTATATTATAACTTATTCTCATTAAGCACCAGATGTGGTTTCTCTAATTTGGGCAGTCTGTTCTGGTGATTTAGAAATGGGACTTCATTTGTGTACAATATCACTATTTATGTATAAACCACAAGACTCAGTGAAGTAGATTCACACTGATCCTTAAATAAAATTTCTCACAAAGCAGTGTGAATGAATTTGAAAGTCTAAGAAAGCAAGAAAGCAACACTGCCCTAGAATATTTCTTGGATAAAGACTGACCTCATGTGTTAGGGACCCGATAAAGTTAAAATATTTTTTTTACAAGAACACTTGCAACAAAAATCACAATTTACAAACAAGCATATGATGAAAATTCAATGAGTTAACTGTGAATAATGTACATAAAATAAAATTAAAATATGAAACCAAAATCCAAGAAAGGCCCTATTCAAAAAGATTGCTAACCTTCTTCATTTCATATTTACATTATAAGCCTGAAACAACCGTTTTAACAAAGGATAGGTGAAATAAAGACATTCATTTGTTCAGTTTGTTAGGATAGTGATTACTGAATCGTCTGAAAGATGAATTCATTTATTTCACTAATGTCACATTGATACATTGTTCTATTGTAGTTACTGAAATGAAATAAGTAAAAATATTCATAAAAACCAGAGTATGGGCAATGGAGTTATAAATACAGAAGCAGGAGTCTCACTGAACAGGTATCATTGACAGAGTGAAAAAATAAATAATAAAAATTGGTACAGCTTTTATAGAGCATTATCTATACCAAATAAAAAAAATAAAATTCAAAGTCACTAATTTGGGCACTGGTAATAAGGTACAATAATATATTTCCCTGGTTTAGTAGACTACAACAGTAGGGTTTTTATTAAATTATTAAAAAATACTATTGTAGTTGTTCACTGAGTTAACATGATTTATTTAATGAGCTCCAGCAGGAAAAGAAAGAAAAATAAAGAGGAAAAAACATGATTACTGATCTTGGCTTTCATCATTGGTACTAATATAGTAAAAAAGAGCATATAAAGTTTTAAAGTAAGATTTATTTTCACAAAATTACTTTCCATGTTTTAATAAAATAGTATGACTAGGTTGAAAGAGTTAGAATGACTTATACACAGTGGTGAATGTTTTTCTCATTATTTTAATCACTTTAATTTTCAACTGTTTCTTTTCAGCTTTTATATATCAAGCACTTTTCTTCTACACACCCTTCCTCCAAGGTAGATGTAATTATAATCCTTATTTTACAAATGAGGAAACTGAGGCAAAGATGTTGGGTGATTCCTTCAAGGTCACACAACATTGAGCAGTTTTCCATTAGCTTTGATGATAGTAATGGAATGGTTTTCTGTTCTTTGCAAATGTCTAAGAAAATAATCAATCAATGGACCTTAAGAGACCTACATAATCATCAGCTATATATAGTCTCAACACTTGGGCTAAAGGAACTCAAAATCTAGTCATCCAAGAAAGCACCCCTTTTCATAATGTTCTCTGGGTCATATTCATTAGGAAATATTTCAGAAATCAAAGAACTTAAGAACACGTATTTCCTCATTTCAAAATATCACTCAGTTAACTATAATTAGAAACGTGTGAAATGTTAATCTATGACTAACCAATATTAATACTAACATAGCAAAACAACATGTTCTTCCTTTAGAGAAAGGCATTTCTAAACTGATTAGTTGTTTTGAAATTTAAAAGGCAAGAAGTTCATCTTTCATTTCTAGTGTGTGAATAAACAAGAAAAGGAAGATGAAAATTGAGTTAGCTGCATGAATGGACATTCTTTTGGCTACTTATGTTAAATTGACTGAAAAAAATCAATTTTGTTTTCTTTTAAAAACATTTCATATTTTCAACAATAAGCACTTTTAAAACTATGTGCTTTTAAAAAGTTCTTTAAATATGATTACAAGAAACAATCAGAATTTGGGCATTTTGTTTAGCTATGTTTGTTACCTTCCCAGAAATCTCCACCTAAAGTCAAAAACAAACAAATATAAACACCGAACTTAAAATCTAACATAGCACAAGAAATCAGTTCATATTTAGAGACTGAATAATTGAAACAACTATAAGATCTAATGGACCATTAGAATTAACACTATTAAGTAATTTATTAACACACCTTTAAAATATAACACAAATCTAAGAAGGAATTACATCTATAACTAAGCAATGACAAACAGTAATTTTTATGTAGTATATGATAAAAATGAGCTTTTGGTCAAAAAAATTCTTCAACTTTTTCTTTTATGGTCATTTAAAATCAGATTGTTGGCCAGGCATGGTGGCGCATGCCTGTAAGCGGCAGCCTAGGAAGCCATGGCTGGGTCTAGGGATCACAGTTCAAGTCCCACGGGGGACACTTAGCGAGACCTAGTTCCAAAAAAATATAGCTGGGTGCGGTGGCAATCACCTGTAACCCCAGCTACCTGGGAAGTTGAGGCTGGGAAGTTGAGGCATGAGTCCGTGGTACCCCAGGCAACATGGGCCTGCAGTTCCACAGGCAAAAATAGCAAGACCTAGTCTCAAATAAATAAATAAAAAATAAATAAATAAAATGAGATTATCCTGGACACTGAAATTACTTGAACTGGTCTGGTACATATCAATTCATAATAGATTGGTGACAATGAATTCATGGACACACACTTTATCTCTGAATCACATACAATACTGCAAGACAATGTTACCTAAATAAAAAATTATAAAATAAAAATAAATGAGTGAATTCATGAACACAGTATTTCTAAAACTTGCACTCCAAATACATGTAAAAATAATTTGTGACTTTCGCAGTTCAGACTTGACAGCATTTTACTGTTCAAATATTTAAGCATTCATACTATTTAATATGGTATGAAATATTTAAAACAAAGTAACTTATGTCTAATAAAAAATGGATTCACCAATGTCAAAGCACAAACCCACTTTGGGATAATGAATTAGACAATGCCCAAACAGAATGCAGAAACAGATGAGGTAAACAATCCTAGGGAATGCCCTAGACAGGCTCCCTGAATCTTACCTGGCTAACCAGAGACATTGACCCAGAACAAAGAGACTCAAAAAATAATAAAAATGGCAACTGAACAATAAGCTATACCTGCAGACATAATTCAACAGTTCAGTGTCATTCCCTCAAGTGCCTGCCCAACGCACTCTGTTCCTGACGCTAGATGGAGCCCATAGAGTTTGAGCATATGCCCCCACACAGCCAAAGAGATTATGAATATAGCATAAGAGGTGATAAGGGGTCACATGAATGTAAGAAATCAGAGCCAGAAAATCTTTCTGGACAGGCCAGCATCCTCCTTTGTCCAGGTCTTGGTTCAGCAACAACCGACAATGCTGGGTGATGTTTACAGATGCATTAGGTTGTGAACTGACAGATCACGTGTTGTGTGGATTTATGAGCTTGCAACTTACTTACTCTGAATGTCAGATTGGCTGGTTTTCACTTGTCACCCTATTGTTATTTGATTGCTGACAAATAATATGACCGTGTGGAAAGACAGATTACGCGTATAACATTACAATTAATGTTCTATTAATGTTCCATAAGACTTGATAGGACTACTTATTAAAGTGGTGCATAAAATAACATTATATGTCAATATTATGATTATTACTATCTTGAGCATTCCCATTTTATATATTATTTAACGCATGCATAATATATTATTTAATGCATGCTACTGAATAGTATTGTGTCACATTAACATTTTTAACTTTTGAGCCTATACTTTTTATAATTATGGAAACTTTCAAATCCAAACAAAAGGAATGAGAACTGTATAGTGCACCCGAAAACCTATACCCTATAACCCCACTCAATTATCTGTTTTGCTATTTTGATCAAATACACAGACCTACTCAGTTTTCTACTCTTTTTCTTTTTATCCCCTTTTTAAATTTTAAAACAAGTCCCTGACACTTCACTAGTAAAATTTTCAAGTGTCGATCTCCTACTGATAGTTTTAAAAATAGAATATTTGATGAGTATTATGAAGCATATTACATTTTAAAAACTTTATCAGCAAGAAAGACATTTAAATTTCATTGATTTCTACTTTGATTTTTACTAATTCCCTTTTTTTCCTGCTTTAACTTATTCTTCTTTTTCAAGTTTTCCAAAGAAGAAGCTAAGTAGAAGCAAAGTCAATTACTTTGAGACCTTCCTTTTCTTTTCCTTCCTTTCTTTAAGCACTATTAACTTTACCACCTAAAGACTATTTTAGCAGCAGCACTCTTTATTCTAGTGTATTGTGCTTTTATTCTCATCTGATTAAAAATATTTTCTAATGTCTCTTTTGATTTCTTCTTTCCTCATGACTTATTTAAGATGCACAAGGTAGACTATCTGCTGATCTGTGGCGTTCTCTATGCAGCTGTCTCCACTCCAGTACTCCATTCTCTGAATTCTAGCAGCCTTGGTCTCCCTGGAATTTTCTGTTCTGTCTCATCTCAGAGAGTCTTCTGAGTATTGTTCAGATTACCTCCCTGTGCTGTGAGTTGGAAACACTTTCAAAGCATTATACAGAAGTAAGCACAGAGATCACTGCTCTTGGTCATCTGGCATGCATTGTTTCATCTATATCAAGTGTTTTTGGTGGTAGTTTCAGGGAAAGAGTAAAACCAGTCCTATTATCCCATCTTAGTTGGCTGAAGAAGTTCAGTTTTGCTTTGTTTTCATATATATCATTATGATTTTACAACTTTTATTCATCTTCTTTGTTTCAATCCATTGTACTCATTTTCTTCTTTGATTGAGGCCAGAGTTACTTCATGTTAGTTGTTGGGTCGTCTGACATGTTTCACTAGTGGCTTTAGAGATAATTAATACTTAGATGCCCCAATCTAAATACTATGGATTAATTACACATTTGCCATTGCTGAATCTATTTTTCAAAACTAAAAGAACAAGATAAAGACATTTTACGTTTGTAAGTGGGGATACTGAGATAAAAAGAACTCATCTAAGTTGGACAAGACCCAATCTGTCATGTAGAAAAAGTCACTAACATTCTTTACTGTCAAATGGCATCTTCAAAAGTTCTTATGGCAGTTTTATAAATATGAAGCTTTAAGTTTCCAAATGTAGTCCAGCTAACCTGACATTCTCTTTCCAACCTGAGCTCATTCAGTCTTAGGTACGTCAAGACTCACGTTTATGAAGTTAGAGCTGCTCTGAAGGTTTGTTGCTCCAATATCATTTGATACCAGCAGAATCTATCTAAGACCCACAGATGTGTAGTATATAAACACTGAAAAATATCTGAGTCTAGCCAAAGGACCAAAGTAATAAGATATCGATATTTTCCATCTAGTCCCAATCTCTGTCCCCTTGCTTGGTTTAATATTCTGAGATGTCACAAAGTCCCAATTTTCATCTCAAACTTACTAAAGACTTGACATTTCTTCATTTCAGTAAGAACTTTCCCAGACAATGGTTTCTAAACTCACAGACATTCCTGGGTATAAGAAACTCTACAGAGAGATAATCTAATCTAGGCATATGCTTTTACAGATAGGAAACCAAGGCACAGAGATTTTTTTTATGTCAGAGAATCAATATTAAGTTAAGGAGATTTCTAAATCCCATTAAAAATAAACATACTGAAATTATACAGTATGATGACAATAATGGTAAAATAACTTAGGAACTTTCATATATTTACAAACATTTATGGATGTAAGTTGCACATTATAGAATATCTTGTTTGAAAACACTGTCAAAATACAAACATTTTAAGCAAAAGACCTTATATTAAATTTGAGTCCAACCCTTGGATTTCAGTGCTATACTAATTTTAAAAGTTTCATAGGACCTACAAATATTTAAAACACTATCTTCCCTTTCCTTGAATTTAGGAAACTAAGCAATGTTATACCACAAACCAGTCTTTTGAATCAAGCAATGATGCTGAGCAACAAAGATGATCCTCAAAACATTTTTTTTTCTCAAAAGTTTTTAAACCAGCTTTGACATGAGTTCAGCAGATCCTGACTACTCTACTGACAGGCCAACCTAGCCAGCCTGCTCTATAATCTTCAGAACTTTCTCAGTCAATTGAGCCTTCCAACTCAAACATTTGCAGTAGTTGCTATTTTTGTCACAGACAATAATTCTGATCTTTTAAGTACCAGTGTTCCATAATTTTTGGCCATCTCAAAATGCCCAGGGAAGTACTTACTGATCTAGTAAGTCTTGTTTTTTTCTTTAATGAGCACAATTTCAAGTAATCGTAAAAAATCCCACATATGGTCATTATAACACTTGTGCACAATCTGTTCATCCAAAAGCATTTCTATTCCACACCATAAACAGCATTAGATGTGACTAGAAAGATTATTCATCTACCAAGATGTTCACGCCAAGGTTACAGAAAATGAATAAAAAATTATGGTCACATATGGTCTTGGTTACACTAAGATTTTCTGATAGAGCAATAATTGAGACTAACATGCTTAGCCTCTCTGTTAGCTTCAGGCTCTGATCCTCAAAATACAATTAAAACTTATCAGTCATTTATGGCATAGGACAATCACAGGATTTTTGTCAGATACACTAGACTTGAAAAGTGATTTAATATTTTTTTCTCAAAGGTTGCTGTGATTTTCTGAAACAATTCAGATATTGAATTTAACATTTATTGTCAATATTTAACATTGACATTTAATATTTAACAATTTAACATTTATTGTCAATATTTCTTATTGTTTGTATACATTACTTCAGTGAATACACTGAAAAATAATTTGCTGCTCTGTTAAATATATGCTAAGCCATAATTTAAACTCAAATTAACAACAGAGGCCAGGCACCTTCCATTGGGCCTTGTGCTATAGTGGTAAATCATAAACCTCTGTTTTTCTTCCTTATGTAAGAATAAAGAACATTAATTCCCACTAAAGTTTCACCTGAAAGATACCCCTAAAGACACTAAATTCAAAGAGTCCTGGGATCTTATCTCAATACTATGCTACTAATACAGCACTTTCTAATAGTGGGGAAATAAATGAAGATAGACTGAAAAGGATAATCAGATATTAAGTGGAAAAGGCAAGACTGAAGTCCATTAATCTATGCAGTGACTACTTTCAGATAATACAATGGTAAATTTTAGAGTCATAAGTTTTTCCATTATATGTAAGAATTAACTTCTAATTGTTTGTAGAGCCTAGAAAGAAATAGAGACATAAGGAAGCGATCACAAGTCAACAAATATTAATCAATGCTAAGATATAAGATCTCATATATCTGGCATAAAATTGAGCTACATGGCTAATTTTTTACATTCATTCACCTTTCTTCACCTTTCATATTCAGTTTAATCAATTGCATAACCACCTTTTCTTCTTAAAAGCCAAATGCCAGTTATAAGTGAGCAGTTAAAATATTACTCAGTATCTGTTAAATGCAACAGTTAAACTAGATTTTAAATGATTTTTGTCACATCAGTTTCTTTAATACATGTATTTCATAATCATCTGCAATGAAAAAGCAAAAACATTAAGTTGCTTATTTAAATGATTGTCCCGTTTCAGAAGGTTTAGGTACGGTAATACTGCTTAGACCTATTTTAAATTTATTAAACATTAATACACATCTATAGTGATCTGATGATTGCTCATTCAAGTACATTTAACAATGGTAGGCTATGATATGAATGGTGCTTGAAAACATAAAAGGAGATGTAACCACAGTACTTACCTTGGTTAGGTGAATGACGCCTTTAGAAGTAACCGAGCAACCCATGAAACCAACATACTGAAGTTCAGGACAGTGCTCAGCAAATGCTTTCACTGACTGGTCGGTCACCTAGGAAAAAAATATGAAAGTTACTTGTAGTGGCATTCCAGGGAATTCAGTATTTTGCTCCTGACATCAGAGACATCGCTTCCCACTAGATCACTTGGATCATAATATGAACATGCTGCAACAGCACCAGTGGTGAAACCCCTCCCTTTCACTTTATCAAATTTCCCTTTTCTTCTTCTTCACAGAAAATGCCTCAAAGAACTATGCTATCTTCATTTCATCGCTCTCTTAATAAACATTCACAAATGTTTATACATATATTTTATACATTCACAAATGTTTATACACGTTTACTCATATATTTTATTGACATAATTCAAAAATAAAATTTACCCCTTCAACTAGAACTCTCACCATTATCTAATTCCACAACATGTTTACCACTTTACCCTCTGCTCCCAACCCCTGGAAACTATGAAGTGCCTAGTTTGGATAATTTTTATAATGGAAAATACACAATTTGTGATCTTTTATGACATTTTTCTTCACTCAGCGTATTTTCAGTGTCCATCTGTGTTGTATCCATTCAACAGAACTTCACTCCATTTTATTACCAAGTAATAATCATGTGGTTATAACCCATTATTATTGATTGAATACTTCCCCCCAAGATTCATATATTGACCCCCAAGCCCCTAATATCTCAAAATGCAACATTATTTGGAAATTGATAATTGCAGATATAATTCACAGGGGTGGGATTTATCCCTAATCCAATATGGCTGATAGCTTTCCAAAAATACATACATATATACATACATACATACATACATAAATGGAACTCAGATGCAAAAGCAAGTGACATGTGATGATTGGTTCTGTGTTGTGATAATACAAGGAATACCAAAGACTGCCAACAAAATCCTAGAAATCAGTAGGGGTATGGACAAGAGACTTTGCCTTTAGGGGAGCATTGTCCTGCAGAAATCTTAAACTCAAACTTCTAGCTTTCATTAGTATGGGTCAAAACATTTCCATTATTTAAGCCACTTGTTTGTGACATGTTATTATGGTAATCATAGGAGCCTGATACAAACATCTCCTAATCTAATCAAGCATTGCACCTATCATTCAACAAATACCATGTTATCAAATTAGATTATCAATTTAGAGTCATATCCCAGCTTTTCAACAACATCTGACACAATCGGTGATTCTTCTTAAAACACAGCATTCATCTTAACCAAATAAAGGTTTCACTCTCTCTTATATTTCCTTCTTTCTCACTAGTAGCTCAAAGTCAATCTACTGAGCCCACCTCAGTTAAGGTCTCACCTCATTTCTCTTCTCGTTTTAACATTTGTAGGTGAGACACTCTATTCTTAACATTTTAGATATTAACTATTCATTAATGGTTCTCAAGTTCAAGTATCTAGCTCACATTACAAAGGTATCAAAGGAGGTAGAGATAACAGGATAGCCACTCAGCAAGGGGTGCTGGGAGAGGAAGATGAATGTTATGGAGGCAGATGCTCATTACTGAGGGGAAGTATGAATTTAGAAACCAGGGTGCTCCCCACAGATCTGGCCACTCTCTGGATAAGATCTTTTTTCTCTTTTTGCATGGAATGAACAGTATGCAAGATTAATGAATTAATGTGGAAATCAAAGGAGGAATTATAAAATATCTGGAGAATAACATAAATAAAAACATAAGCTACCTGAACCTACAGGGTGCAGCAAAAGCAGTATTTAAATGAAAGTATATAGCAAAACAGGACCACATAAACAAACAATAAACAGCTGAAATAAATAATCTAACCATATAACTTAAAACACTATGAACAGAAGAACAATGAAATCAAAAGCCAGTAGAAGAAAAGAATTACAATTAGAGGGGAAATAAATAAAACTAATAAAAAATGCATTCCAAAATGTCAGTGAAACTAAATAATGGTTCTCTGAAAAGATAAGCAAAATAGACAAACCTCTGGCCAGATTTACAGACACACAAAATGGAAGAAACTGCAATCAAAAGAATCAGAAATGTATGAAGACAAGTTTCAACAGATACTTCAGAAATACAGACGATCATTAAGAGACTACTATGAACATCTATACACCAATAAAGTGGATAATCTAGAAGAAGCATTTTCAGAAATATACAACCTTCTAAGACTGAATCAGAAAAAAAAACTGAACAAATTAAATTAAAGAAACTTTTACCAGTAATAAGTCTCAAAAAAGTCTAAGCCAAGGTGGTCATAAAAGTGAATACTTCTGAACTTTCAAAGATGACGAATGTCTGTCATGTTCAAATTCTTAACCAAAAATGACATAGAAAAATGGTTTCCAAACTATTGTGATACTCTGCTAACAAAGACATAACACAAAAAAGAAAACTATCGACTATTTTCCTGAATAAAATGCACAAATCATTAATTAAATCTTAGGAAACCAAATTCAACATTTTATCAAAAGAGTCAAACGTCATGATCAGTGGGAATTATTTCAAGGATTAAAGAACAGTTCAAAACGTGAAAATTGATGAATGTAATTCATGGCATCAACAGCAAAAATAAATGCAAAAAAAAGTATTTGATAAGATTAGCATACATTCATGCTAAAAAGTTACCCAAAAATGGCATAGAGGGAGGAAACCACACCATAATAAAGGTATTTGACAAATTCATGGCCAACTTCAGGCTCAAAGATTAAAAATTGATTGTTTTTCCTTGAAGGTAAGATATAGGACAAGAATGTCCACTTTCACTATCACCATTCAACATAATATTGCAAGTCCTAACTAGAGCAACTAAGCAAGAGAGAAATAAAAAAGTAAAGTACTTCTTTTGGAGGTGCTTTATTTTGGAAAAGAAATAAAAGTATCACAATTTGCAGATGACATGATTACAAAACCTAAACAATCCACTGAAAAACTATTAGAAAAAAATCAGTAAACAGCAGACTACAAAATCAATGTAGTAAAATCTAATGTAGTCTATATGCAAAGAATGAGCTGGATAGTCAGAAATAAGAAAACAATCACACTACTATCACATTTAAAAAGAATGAAATACTTAGAATAAACTGAATAAAGGAGGTGTATGATAAGTAAAACAAAACTACAAATATTACTGACAAAAATAGAAGATACAAAGAAGGCAAAGATATATCCTACGTATGGACTGAAAGAATTAACATCAAGAAATGGCCATATTACCCAAGGGAATATACGAATTCAGTGCAATCCTATCAAAGTTTCAATGGCATCTTTCAAAAAAATAGAAGAAACACTCTGAAACATATATGGAACCACACAAAAGACCTTAAATAGGCAAAATAATTCTGACAAAAAAGAATAATGGAAATATGACATTGCTAGATTCAAATTATATTACAGAGCTATAATGTTTTAATAGCATGGACTAGAATAAATATAGTAACTTACGTCAATGAATCAAGAGTATAAAATAGAGAAAGAAAACGCTCTTCGACAATTGGTATTGGGGAAACTAATCATATGCAAATGAATGAATTAGAAAACTATTTCAAACCATACACAAAAATTAACCCTCATTTCTCTTCTCTTTCTAACATTTGTGGGTGAGACAATCTAACCTAACATTGTAGATATTAACAATTCATTAATGGGATGTAGATCTTTCTCCTTTTAACATTGGAAGTTTAAGTTGTCTTTAGTTATCCAAAAGGAATATGTAGAAAGAAGGATTAGATGCTTGAAGAATAGTGAAGAGGTTTGAGCTAGATGTATGAACTTCAAATATTTTTTTAATTTGACATAATACTGTTTTACAACATTATAAAAGATTAAGAGATACAGGTTCATTCTTATATGGACCTATACCTCTTACATCTGAAGAGGTGTGGAGACTGAGTGCATCAGTCTAGTCAGCCCCATTCCATACCATCAACGCCCTGAACAATCTCTGACACTTAGGAAGAAACTACTTAAGAAAATGAATGCTTCTTTTTCTCCTTGCTCCTCCTCTGCAAAGCACCACTGTATTTTTTCCTTCCTTTCATTTATTTTTGGGCCAAAAGTATACTTATATTTTTACTATATTTCTTTTAAAAATAATGATAGTGGTGAATTTATGTTTTCTTATTAGTACATGTTAAGTCTTTAAAATGGGGGCGAAGGTAGGAAGTTTTTACATTAGTAGCTTTGAACTTTGAAGTCTGTAATGGTCAATTTTATCTCAAATTGACTATGCCATGAGGTGCCAAATATTTTATTTAAAATAGGCCGGGTCTCTTTGAAGGCATTTCTGAATAAGCTTAAGATTTGAAAAGGCAGACTCAATAAAGCAGACTACTTTCCTCAATGTGAGTTAGAGCCCAGGTTAAAGTCCTGAGTATAACAAAAAAGGCTGAGTAAAACAGAATTTGCTCCCTTTCACTTTAATCTCTCTGCCTTACTATCTTAGAGTTGAAACATCAGTCTCCAATACTCAGACTCAAACTTGGACTGGAACTTATACCACTGGCTCCCCTTGCTTTCTGGCCCTTGAATTCACTAGAACATGCCATAAGCTTTCCTATGTCCTCAAACTGCCAACTACAACTACAGATGTTGGTACTACTCAGTTTCCCTAATCACATGAAACAATTTCTTAGAATCTCTTTACACATACACACACACACTCACACACACACACACACACACACACACACACATACACATACACATTTCCTATAGATTCTGTTTCTCTGGAGAACTGACTAATGTAATACATATATACACACTTCAATATATATATAATTTATAATGTAGATTATAAATTATAATATATATTCTAATATACATTATTAACATATATAGAATATATATCTAATATATTCCAATATGTATCTAATATTTTAAATATATATCTAATATATATCCTAATATATAATATATATTATTCTAAATATGTATCCTATATATAATATAGGTAATTATATGTAATATATATTATATATCTATATATAGAATAATAAATAATATATATTATATAAATTACATAAATATAAATAATATATATAGTCTATATATATATTAGAATCCCATGTGGAATTTATTAAAAGATCAGAGCCAAAGAAGTGAGCTCTAATAATATATACTTTTAACAAACCCCTAAGGAACTCTAAGGCATGTGAAAGCTTGAAGACCTAATGCTGCAAAGAAGATACATTGACAGGTTTTGGCATCTCTACCTAGCCCTATTTTCAACAAAGGGCATAATGAAATTCCTTTTGGTCTCCCCCACCTCCAAAATACTCTATATCTCTGTATCTACATACTCTATATCTAATTCTTGCAAAACTTTCTTCATTGTTTTCATAAAGTTGTACCTTATAAAGGAAATTTAAAATAGTCTCTAACACAATCTTAATTTCAAATTCACTTTGCCTACCATTGTCAAGAAATCAGTAAGCTAAACATCTCTGTTAGTCTTTCAAATAGCAGCAACTTAAATCTCCTTGGCATTTACTTTGACATGGATACCTCTTCCCTTTATCTTCCGTATCTATTCTGAATAAAGATTGGAAAATACAGGTGCATGGGTAGCATTAATTCTAAAACAATCACAAGAACATTTTCTTCACATAATAAACGAATACCGTCCCTAGGACATCTGATAAAAGATTAATTCTGCCCTCAAAAGGAAAGTATGATTTAGCATATTAAGATTAGGATGCGACTGATATATTAAAAATCAGCCTTCCTAATACTCAGTTTCCAAAAACATTAGGTTAACAGAGAATATTTAAGGCATTAGTATTGCCTGAAACATCAATAAAACTATTTAAAAACAAGGAGGAGGGGTAAAACATGTTAAATACATATCATCAACTATTAAATACTGAACAACAAATGCTGAACATCAAATGCTGAACATCAAGTCATCCTTATAGTCACCTTCAAGAAGGGAAGAGGAGCACAGATAAAGATTCAGGATATAAGAAAATACAAGGAATTAGATTTCAGTGAGAAGAAAAAGCGTGTTAAAATTTTTCTTGGAGGGTCTTACTATTTCAGCTCAAGTCATCATAGTAAGAATTCAGAGGAACTTAGCGTAACATTCTAAAAAGCCAGTAAAGACCCTAAATCTATGGGATATGGAAATACTCGTAATGGGCTTGAGAGGATTCTAAGAGAGTAAAGAAAAGACCTTATAAGTCTTGGATATGAAATTGGCTCCATTCCAAAAGATAGGAAAATTTGGGGCTAAGGGTCTAGCAAACTTCAGGGTAACTTCTATGCCATCACTACTGCTATCACAGAACATCATAGTCCAAGACATGTCATTTCACTCTTGGACATTTTCAATAGTCTGTACACTGAACTCTTTCTGCCATTCTGGACCCCATATCTGTTCTCTACCCATAAAACCACAGTGATTTTCAAAAAGCTGTGTCAGGTCATACTAGTCTTTTTCAAAATCCTCCTGTGATACCAATTACTCTTAAAAATAAAATCCAAACTCCCTCTGATTTATAAGGTCATACATGAACAGATTCCTCCCTATTTCTTCCACACCATTTCATTTCACCCTCCTCTCTCTAGTCACGTGATTATCACCATCCATGCAGTTCACTACTCTAAGCCTAGCACTTGGCACAAGGCCTAGCACAGAACAGTAGTTTCAAAAGTGCAAATGAATGAATCACTAAAATACTGTCCTAATGAAAGCTGATGGCTTGTTGATTCATTTAAAAACAACAAAAAAAAACAGGTCCTTTCCAGGCCAGAAAAATGGACCTGTTATTAATTTCAAGTATCACAATGAGACATTGGTAAAGAGTGAGTCAAACAGAATCATGAAGTTAAAGATACAATTTTCAAAGAAAGCAACAGCTATACTTTGTTTCTGCAGTGAACTAAAAACCAAAGTGGGGATATTAACAGAATGACTATCTAAATGCACCCAAAACCAATTCAAGTCCTTCCTACCTAAGGAAATTGGGTATCTAGAATCCAGGGCATAGTGAGTACAACTCCTAGGGAATTTTCCAGGAAAACACTATTAGTTACTTTTTTCATTTATTGCAGCTAGAATGATCATTGGGCTATGGATTATCCTCACCCTTCAGATTCAAAATAAAGCCAATATAAACAACCTGCCTAGGTTAGGATTCAACCAAGTTTTACAACCAAAGGCTAAAACATTTCAACACGTCCAATTCAACAAGATTCACGACACTAGACAGGAGCCTGTTGGAGGAGGACTGGGTTGTCTGGTCAGGCCCTCTCCCATGGAACATGTGATAAACATTTGAGTGTACTACTGGTTTGGAAAGTAGAAAAGAAGTGACCCTCATAGTGAATGGCTATCACTGAATCAATAATATCTTTGAAAATAAACAAGGAACATTTATAGTATAGCTGATGAAGGGCTTATTTCAGGATTGCTCAATATCTTAAATTCTTTTAACTCAACAACTAATGAGCTATATGAACAACACCTCATGTTAAGTAATGATGCAGTATAGTGATACAAAGCACACTGTCACTCTCCAGAAGAAGAAGATACATGTTGGTGTCAAAGCATTTCCAATTCCCACAACTACCAAAGACCCCTGAGAATATTTTAGGCTATATATTGCATGCCAGCTCTGTTAAGACCAGTTTTTCAAGGCTTTCCAGTTAGATGTGAAACTATGGTGGAAGAGGAAACCACATCATTAACCAGATCATTTTAATCAGAGAATTAAAAGCTAGACAGAATGATTAGAACTTTATATTGAATAATCTACTTTACTGTTAATATGCAAAATGTAGGCATATTAAAGGAAGATAAGGCCCCCGTGAAGACAATATACTGCAGGTCTAATATTAATAGAGGCATATGCAAAAAGCTCCAAAAGAAAAGTGATGGGAACACTGTACTTCAAGTTCATCAGGCACACAGAGGCCCACAGGCCCATCTAGAGGGATGTTTTGACCTCAGATGATAAGAATGCTAGGAACACAGCACGACCCATTAGTATGAGTCCCAGGGACAATACTATAATAACCAAGGGACACCTCATTTGGACCAGTCTCCTGTCACATCTAACAAATGACAAACAGTATGTGAAGTACTGTGATAAAAATCTCAAATGGAAGATGTTTTATTTAAATACCCAGTAACTATTTAATATACATATAGGAACTTTAAAAAATGGAACATAAAAGTTCTTCATTTATTCAATTCTTCAACATCTATGCATTTTTCTTTCTTCATTTTCAGTTTGTTGCTTTTCTGTAATATCTTTGAGCAGATGTACTTAAAATTCATGTATATTTTCAACTAATGTACAGTCTTCTCCCTTGAAATAGTATTAAAAAAATTGACAATTGTCACAGGAAAGGAGATAGCTAAAAACAGAGACTAAATACTTGATATAAATAGTTGGTATCAAGTCAATTCAGTAAAAGCTTCATTGTGTTCTTCATTTATTAAAAACTTCATATTCTCATATTTAATAATTTTATTATTAAAAAGCTGAAGTCAGATTATTTAAACATAAGTAGCTTTCTAGACCATATTTCCTGAGTATGTGCTACATACCAAGTAAGCTATACATGTTGATTAAGATAGACAGAAAACTCTTAGGGACCTACCAATCCAGCAACAGAGCACATATTAAACAAACATTTATTAGTAATGTGTAACACGCA
Source organism: Uropsilus gracilis (assembly GCA_004024945.1). Taxonomy (NCBI): domain Eukaryota; kingdom Metazoa; phylum Chordata; class Mammalia; order Eulipotyphla; family Talpidae; genus Uropsilus; species Uropsilus gracilis. The sequence goes on from PVHY01001676.1 coordinate 62,485, forward strand.
AGGAATTACTACCTTCTGTATAGACCATGATTTTATAGTTGACATAGAAAGAAGCCAAAAATATGACTGGAATTATATTAAACTATTACAAGCAATTTTTTTCCAAACATCTCAAGCTAAGTTTTAATTACGTGACTGATAGTCTTTCACCAGAGGGTTATAATATATATTACTTTTTATATATCATAAGAAAAAAGGGTTATTTGTGAACTCATATTTACTGATACAACTTTGAGCTTAAACTAGCACAGTACAATGATTTCATTAAAATCAAAGCACAAAGTAGTGAAATTTGATTTGTTGGATTTCTATTATTAAAAATTTCAAAATATGTAAAAGTGGCAAAAGAATGAAATAAAGAGTCACTGAACAATCATCTGATGTCATTATTTCTAACATATGGTTGAACTTATTTAATCAATAACTTCAGACACTTCTAAAACATCACATTTATCAATAAATATTTCAGTATATTTCTAAAAAACAAAGCACTTTTTAAAATAACAATAATAATCATCATTTCAGCAAAAACATTTTCATGTGAAACTTAAAATGAAAAAAAGAACTATCTTTCATAGAAATAGTCTAGCAGTGATCTTTAAATCTCATTAAAATTTTACCACAATTTTACAAAAACTGACCTTTTGTCAACAAGAACACTGAAATTAAAAACTAATCATTTTCTAAATGTCTAAACTCCATAGTGTCCACTGAGAAGGTGATCATTTGATTGCTTGTTTGCCCTTCTCTGATTTCTACTCATCCTTATCTCACTGTTATCTAGGTTCAGAAAAATCATACTGGTTGATAAGAAGAGATTTATAAGTTTTGCATTAAAGTACTGTGAAGGAAAGACATTGGTTCTGAACTAATGGCCGATTTTTGTCCCTATTAAAAAGACATATGATAAGTCAGGTATGACTTAACTACTTTCTTTACATTTGCTGGCGAAGTTTCTTTGACTAATACTGCTTTTGTTTATTGAAATCCAATATTTGGGTAATCTAACTGAAACAAAAAATTAATCTATCCTAAATCTATTCACCCATTTCTCTAAAAAGGAATATACTACAGAATGTAATAGCCACTGGTGCATCTAGGAATATTCACAAAGTATTTCCTAGTACACACATTCAGTTTTGTGCTTGTCCAGTGAAATAAACAGGCAGGGTCCATTTTCCATTTTTACAAGGTGTTCTTTTCATTAAAACATACTCAATAATGAAGTTAATATATAGCCAAATAATTTAGCGGTGAGCTTGATACAAATTAACAGGTAAATATAATTAATAATAAAGTAATGTTATAAACTTAGGATTCTTTGTTCAAATCATAAGGAAAATGCCTTAATTCTCTGAAAGTAAAGTCCCTTTTTTCAACTTTATTTATTTAATTTATAAATAAAACTGTTAAATTAACAGATGAGATTAGCTTCAGAATTCACAAAATATAAGAGAAAATTCACAAAGCATAATTAAATGCTAAATTAAACCCACCAAACAAGACACTTATCAAAATTTGATTGTGTGCATGTATCATGTGTTATGTGAGAAAAGAGGAGAAAATATAGTAGTAGACACAATTTGAATTCTGAATCATTTCAGTTTGAATGCAATTTCATCATAAAGGATGAAATGAACTTAAATGACAGAAGATGAACACACAAGCAACAGTGAAAGAATGCTGACTAGCACAAGAGCTGGCTAATATTTCAAAAGGAATAACAAAATACATGAAGCAAAGGGAAAGTCAATCAAGATAAAAGTAATTTACTTAAGGTTTATTTAAGTGTCTCTGGTTCTTTCCTTACCTCTACTTCTGCCTACCTCTTCCTCTCCATACCATTTACTGTCCTTTCCTACGTTTCCATCCGTCAACTTACCTCAGTTTCTTTCCTTTACTTTTTCTTATGTTTCCTAAAAGTTTTTCATGTCACCATCATACCCTTTAAAAAGTCCCTGGTCACCATATGGATGAAAGCACTTTAAATACAATTATTGTGTTTCAATTATACAATTACAACGGAGAGAAAACACTTGGCATAAATTCACTTTTGATCATTTCAGTAAACTGTACATATTATATGCAAAATACAAATTACTGTATTTCAAATCAGTGGTATAAATAAATTTATTTGTTTATAAAATAAATGTAAGATTACAAATTTAAGATTATAAAATTGAGATCACATGATTATGAATTCAATGAACTCAGCTTCACTTCTATGAGCTGTGTGATGTTAAGGAAATTACTTACTACCTAAAACATATGAAAGTAAGATATAAAACCAATGGGGTTCTTGTGAGTATTCCAAAAACACCGGCACGTGTCACAGACCACACAAAGTGCTCCATCAAGATGAGTCAGTACACAATATGTCACTACACAACATGTACTTTCTTTCCCCAATTCCTTTGAGCTGGAATTTTGAAATTTAACATACAGAGCTCACATTTACTCTCACTGTTGTAATTAATAGAATACAAATCATCATTTAAAAAAATTTTTTTACATGTTCCACCTACCAAACAGTCATTAGAAAACTGTTCTACTATGGATTTGTTCACCAGGATGAAGTTATATGTCTGGGAGAAAACTACAAGTTCAGTGAAATTTTCAATTGGTAAAACATCAGTAACAAGTTTCTGTACAATAGGTCTACCTGTACTTTGCAATATTTTTAAATTACAGGTAATGAAATGAAGTGATAGCGCTAACTTTATTCTGTTCCAATATACTGATTCTACTTTTAAGGTTCTAACTTGACAAATCAATTTACTTTAACAATACTTGGATAAGACATTGCATTACTGCTATTGCTAAAATCTTTGGAAAGCAAAAATACCAATTTAGGTTTTGAAATACTCTTAAACATACAAAGTCTAGAGAAATAAGTTGAATAGCAAAGTTATTTATTATTATAAGGAAGGTTTCCACTAAGGTGTTTAACTCATGAATGTATGAATATACTTGATTTAAACATAAAAATTCTGTAACAATACACACACAACCCTTCCTAGTAGTGGTGCATAATATGCAAGAAGAAAACGCACAGAAACAAGAGCACAACCTTCAAAAAGTCACTTGTGTTTGTAAAAATAGTTCAGATTAGGTTTTAATATTTTAACAGGAGAAAATGCTTCCCCAGATGAATGAAATATAACCAAGGAATAAAGTCTTAACAATCTGCGTTATAATCATAAATGAAAGACAATAATTATTTGTTTAAAAAAGAGTACAAACACCTTACTGTATGAACTATAGAACATTTCTTACATATTCATGTTTAACATTCTTTAAACAGGAAAACCTATGATCAAAAAACAAAACCTAAAATTAGGTTATACATTTTTCATCATGTCAGACAAATATATTCACAGTTCACTAAATTATCTATCTTATGTTTGGAACAGCCTATAAAATCCCATTTCCATTAATAAGATTCCCACAATAACTGGAAAAAAAGATGGTGAGCTCGCCTTCCAACTTAGTCTAGAAGATTTGATACACACAGTTAACCTTCACAAAAGAAACCATGTTATGTTATGAGGGTGTAAAAAGGATTTTTGTTGTTGTTGTTATTTTTGGTCAATTTTTACAGAGAAAAATAAATATATAATGCATAAGTATTTTATTTGACTTTTAAAATTAGAATCTCAGAAAGGCAGAGCTTATGGTGTAAACCGACAGATTCATCTCTCCAGGTATAGGGATTGAAAAGATATTTTAATGTATTTCCCTGAGAATGGTCTCTCTTCCCAAGTACAAGTTAACATATATCAGTAGCACAAGGTTTGGGAGAGTATGTGTTTAATAAACAACCACTGAATACACGAATGAATGAGTGGATTCCAGAAAAGAAAAACCAGAACAGTAATGATAACAAATATAAATCAAAATAGTTGAACTATAAGGAAAAAGACCTTGAGTGTCTACTTGCTTTATGCTAGCCAAAAGTAGTCAGAAGGTAAAAGATAAATTCAAGATGGTCTCACTTATATGTGGACTACAGATAAACCAAATAAAATGACAAGGTAAAGCCAAATGTTAAGCTGACCAACAATTCGACGCATACAGCAAAGGAGAGAGAAGAAGTGTGTGTTGGGGGGGTAGAGGAAGAAGAAGAGGGATGAAAACAAGAGAAATTGTTTATTACTCACAGGTAATATAGTGGCAGGAGAACTATGGGGACTGCAATGATGTATGAAAAAATTGAAATAAATAAATTACAAAAAAAGAATTGTAGAGCTGACAGAAAAAAAGAGTAAAAAATTTCAACTACTTCTTGGTGGTGAGATTATATAAGTGATTTTATTTCCTTTATGCTTTTCTTATGTTTCAAAATTTTATATCAAAATTTTTATACCGTTACAGTCACAGAATGTGACTGTACACCAATGGCAATAAAAAGGGAAAAAAATTGAAGGTTTTTTAAGACTTATTCTCCTATTTAACCTAAATAATTTTCATATAAATTTAAATTTAAGAAATAAAATGTAAATTTTATCAACAGCAAATCATTTTAACATGTAAAATATTAATTACAAATCAGTATAAATAAATGACTTTATAGTCTAAAATTATTTCTATATACCATGGCATAAGAAAAATTTATAATAGAATAATATATACCTTAGTACATTTTGCTTAGATAAGTCAAAAAAAGTTTTTGAAGATCTGCTATATTTTCTTCTATACATTGAAAATAATTAAAATTTAAAAACTTAAAAAACAAAATATCAAAGTTAATGTACTAGTTTAAAACAAAACTACAAATCAAGAACAAAAGATCAAATCACAAAGATCAAATGTAGTGTACAACTACATTCAAAACAAGACATAAAGCTTCAAAAACATTGTATAAAAGGTAATTCAAAGTATATGAAGATGAGAGGTTTGGTGGAGGGGTGGACTCCATGAATGTGCAGGGTCAATCACTTCAGCAACATACTTACAGTGTGCCAATATTATACAACTTTTCAATCTGAAAATAATATAACCAATGGCCTCCTCCCTAACACTGTGCCAAACCTCAGTATTTGAGTTCCTGAATTCTTTCCATTGGCAGCTACCATACCACCATATCACAATCTGTCTCTCACAGTTTCATCAGTTTTTGGCCTACTCCCTCTGTAGGTATATTAAAACCAAGTGCAAGGGGTTCATTAAGGAAGAAATTCCATACAATCTGCTTCTTACAGTACTGCCAGTTCCACAAATCTCCTCCATATTTTCAAAATTCACATCTCAGAAACTGACAGATACCATCTACATAAGCATATGTACAAAATCAAATGGGTAGACAGGCATCTCTATGACTTCATATAGTTAAGCCTAGGACCAGAAATCATAAGGACTGAGTTTAAATCACTCACCTGACCATAATCAGCCTCATAATAAATCTCTCCAAATACCAAATTCAAATCTTAAACGAGGTTACAGTATTTTCACCTAATTCCACTGAATAGCGAGAATTAGAAAAGGTCCTAAGATTAAGTGAAGATTTCATACATGATAAACTCAATACATTTTTTTCATATAAATCAATTAATCTGGCAAAATACAGAAAAGATGATGTTACTCTAAGATGAAATCTAAATTTTCAGAATTTTATAAGAAAAAAACTAAAGCATTCAAAGAATATATCTTGTCCAGAAAGACACTGAGTTTGCTATACTTGAAGTAGCTTAATCTCTTAGTCTATTGGGCAATTTATATTTACCTAACATTGTAGAATTCATCTTTATGCAGAGGAGGCAAAGGAACACAAAAAAGTAACTATCTAACTGGGAGTCAGATTTTAATTTCATTTCAACTAATACTCATTAATCATCAACTATGAAATACCCTAGCTAGTACATGTGCACATGAGGAGGAAGAGTGGGAAAAATACACAGATGCCTATA